>VXBQ01014768.1:0-47025 GCA_013400175.1 Phainopepla nitens | reverse complement strand
CCCTCACCCTGCTGAGCGAGGAGTGAAGGGTGATTTCCATTAGCACGAAGGAGCAGAGAATGAGGATGGAGGAAGGGGCCCTGAAAGCCTTACCGGGGCCGAGGGGCCCACGAGTGGCCTCCTCCCCAGGCTATCACAGCTGGCATCAGTGCTGTGGTCCAGGAGAGGCACCCACCAGATGGGTCTCCAGGGGCAGCTCTGGGTCACCCTCAGGATCCCTGGAACAGCCTCTCGGGACTGTGCGAGAGGCACAGAATCACAGAGTCAGTTAGGCTGGAAAACACCTCTGAGGTCATTGGGTCCAAACACCACCATGTCAGCTGAATTCCACTTTGCCACATCCTTAAGTCCGGGGACAGTGACTCCACCACTTCTCTGGGCAGCCTGTTCCAATCTCTGATCATCTTTTCTCTGAAGGAATCCTTCCTAATGTCCAGCCTAAACTTCGCTGGCGCAGACTGAGACTGTGTCCTGTTGTCCTGTCGCTTGTTGCCTGGAATAAGAGGCTGATCCCCACCTGGCTGCACCCTCCTTTCAGGCAGCTCTAGAGAGCAATAAGGTTCCCCCGAGCCTCCTTTTCTCCAGGCTAAACACTGCCAGCTCCCTCACCTCCTCCTCATGTAACTTGTGCTCCAGACCCTGCCCCAACTCCATAGCCCTTCTCTGGACAAAATTCAGCACCTCAGTGTCTTTATTGAAGAATGTCATGTCTCAGAGAATGGTTTGAAAGACATTTGGGATGTTTAGAGGAAGGATCAAAGCTGTGAAGAGCGAGGGGTTAATGTGGATAAGAGAGGGAAAAGTGTGGGGAAATGGAGAGAAAAGCAGATAAAAGAGGCTGGTAGCACACCATGGTCAGCACAAATGTCTGATCATACCTGCACATCCTATCCCTACAGTCTGCCCTTTTTACTAAACTCCATTCTCGACCATTTTCCAGATTGAGGGGGCTCTCTGTTCTGTTCCTGCGAGTATGAAGCCAAGTGTCTGCCACAGGAAAAGAGGCGGAGATCCGTGGTGGCCATGTTTGTGGGGTGCCAGGAACTGGAGGGACCGTGCTGCGTGCACACTGTGTGTCAGTGCACATGTACGTGCCTACACACATACTCAGCAGCTGAGAACCTTGGGGCTCTTCAGAGAAGGCTGTGTGGAAACCTCACAGCAAATTTCCACTGTCTGAAGGGGGCCTATAGCGAAGCCAGAGAGGGACTCTTTGTGATACGACAAGGAGTAATGGGTACAAACTGGAAAAAGGTGACATTTAAGTTATACATTAGAGAAACAGGGTACCTTAACGAGGAGCTGGAAAAGAGAGGGAGAAGAAGGAAGACGCCTACACTGATACAGTAAAATGGCGAAATCCCCTTTATTTGTTGCGCACATTTCTTATATATGATAAAATAGTTTACATTCCACTCCTTACTAAGATTCTGCCTAATTGGCCCATTATTTTAACCTGTCTCCAACACACTCTATATTTGGTATACTTTGTAAAAACGTAGATTAGACTTTTTTTTAATTGTGTCACAAACTCAGGCCTTTCCAGGCCTCTACAGGCCTCAATTAGGCCGCAGTTTGGCCAAGGCTGGATTGCCCAATTTCTGCAGGGGCACTCCGTGTCCCCGCTCAAGGAGGAATTCCTCTACATCTTAGGAAGCAATTCCTCACTGTGAGGGCGATGAGGCCCCAGCACAGGGTGTCCAGAGAAGCTTTGGCTGCCCCATCCTTGGCAGTGTGCAAGGCTGGGTTGGATGGATCTTTGAACAACCTGGTCTAGGGGAAGGGAGTTGGAACGAGATGATCTCTAAGGTCCCTTCCCAAACCACTCTATAAATGTGTGTGAGTGTGACTGGAGAGCAGGGCTCCAAGGGGCCAGAATGATCCAAGTGTCAAGGGTTTGTGTGAGTGGACACATGCACAGGAATATCTGCCCTGCGAGCGTGTGTTCCCACTGCAGGTGCACACTCAGTCCTCCTTCCAGCTGGGCCTGAGGCCATGGGGCTGCAGCAGCCTCACCTCCATCAGGCTGATGAATTCCTAACCCCAAGTGCACACACTCTTACCTCCCTCTTTATTCTTTTTCCTTAAATTCTTTTTTTTTTTTTCATAGTGACTTTCAGTGACTTGTCTCATATTTAATTGTAAATCCTTCCAGATAAAGACCAAGCACGAGTGAATTCTGGAGCAGTTTATTAAATTGGCTGTACCTTGTGCTCTAGGGTTTTTTTGTGTATCTTCAGCAAACAAGAGATCCAGGTATCTAAGATACCTGAATGTAGGCACTTCCTGCAGTCTGCATGTCTATCCCTGTTCTCCACTTGACAGTATTAGTAAGCTGGCATGCACATCAGTTTTAAATAAATTACAAATTACTTGATACACTTTGGGAGGCAAATTAGATTAAAAATTAGGAATTCCCTTGGCTTCCCCACTGGTTTGGGATTTTTTCTCTCCAACACAAAACATGGCATTTTTCACTTGAGAGAATTTAGTTATGTGTTAATCTGTGATTGCACATTTTTCTACAGTACTCAAAATTTAAATGCATAACTCCTTTTACATTTCCTTTATTTAACCGTGCTCCTGGTTTTGCTGAAATGCTCCAAACAGCTGTCCAGTGCAGTGGAAATTTTTAAGGTATTTGGAAAGTAAGAATTCATTTTGTCAGCCAGACAGTAGTTAATCCTTTCCAGCAATTAACTTTGGTAATGACTGTATGAGTACTATTGGCTTCTAAACATGCTGTTAGAGCCATTCCTGTCTCCAGCCTCACAGTGGGGCTGCAGCTGCCCTGTTCTGAAGGGACATGCAGCTTCCTAAACATTTCACTATGATCACTTCAGTCTGCCTTCTTGAAGCGTTCTTGAGCAGTGAGTTTTGACTTCACACTATATTTATGTTGCATTTTGCCTGCAAATACACCATTTTGTGGAGTAGAAGGAGCTTTTCTCTAAGTATTTCCCCAGTTTCTGGAAAGATCCTTCCATGAGGTGGCCTGGGACACTCAGGCTGCCCAGCAGCTGGGACCAGCAGAGTCCATGGCACTTTTAGGTGTGAGCCCCCAAGGCCACGTGCCCATTGCAGGTACTCCAAACTCACGTGCAGACATGCCCTGTGCACCCCCTGTGCAATTGATCCTGAATGTTCGGATCATCCAGGAGCAGGCCCTGGCACCCCTGCTCTCACACTGCCTGTACACTACTACTTTCATGGACAGCTTTCAAGAGAATGAGTTCCAAGACAAAATTTGGGTACCGTTCTAGGTATTGTGTCCTCTTGTTTCAGAAGTCAGGAGAAGTAAGACCGTGTCAAGTTATGGGTTTTTTTGGACCAGAAAATTCCTTATCCCAGCTGGTTTTCTGCACTCAGAAATTCCCATTCATATTTATGATAAATTTCTGACATGTAACATTTATTCTCCAATTCATGTTTAAAACAGACACCATTCTAGTAGACTGTAATTCATATTAATTTGAAATTGAATGACAATGAACAAAATTATTCTTGTATGTTGTACAAGGGTAACTAAGGGCACCAGCAAGGCTCAAATCATGTGCTGTGCCAATCAGCCAGAGAGGAACTTGCAAAAACAGGCACAAGAATGGACAAGGCCCAGGGAACCACCCAAGCATTCCTCTGTAGGAAATGCTTCTGGAGAGCACATGCAGGAATTTGTATTATGACTAGATGTGGCATTACAGAATCACAGAATCCATTAGGTTGGAAAAGACCTCTGAGACCCTTGAGTCCAACCTGTCGACCACACCACGGCACTGAGTGCCACGTCCAGTCTTCCCTCAAACACCTCCAGGAACCATGACTCCACCACCTCCCTGGGCAGCACATTCCCATGTCTAATCACCCTTTCTGCAAAGAAATTCCTCCTAATGTCCAACCTAAAGCCCAAGGGGCACAGCTTGTGCCCTCTCCTTCTGTTGCTGGTTGTCTGAGAGAAGAGACTGACCTGGCTACAGCCTCCTTTCAGGTAGAGAGTGAGAAGGTCACCCCTGAGCCTCCTTTTGTTCAGGCTAAACACCCCCAGCTCCCTCAGCTGTTCCTCATATGTTTTGTGCTCCAGACCCTTCCCCAGCTTCCTTGCTGTCCTCCTGTTTCCATAACAGAAGAAAGCTTTTCAGAGGGGTTATTTGATAACCTGTTGGTCTTCCAACAATACACAGTCCACCTCACCTTTTGATTTCAGCAGCTTAAAAGCCAAGTAACAGGCTAGCCAAAAAATGGTATTCCTGGAAGCAATTTTGTTTCAGTTTAATTTCTTGGTTTTGAAAATCTCCTCCATGTCAATAGCCAAGTTGGAGAAAAATAGTCAGTCCTGCTCTGGTCCTCACAATGAAAAGGCATGGCCCCAAACAGATCTGGCAGCTTCCCTAACCTTTTACTCTATAAATTGGATGCAAGAGGTCAGGGCCAAGGGACACTGGTAGATGGCAGGTACAAAAAACTACTGCTTCTTCTCTAGCAGCTCCTCCAGGCTTCTCCAGAGAACATTGATCTCTGAACTACCAACCCAGAAGTATCACATTAAATACAGAAAATAAAGCTATGTACAGGAAATAGTGCTTACACTTATCTACAGTATCCGAAATATCAAGAGCATGACTTTATTTTGAAATGGTGCCATTTCATATCAGTACACAAAAGGCATATCACACACAAAGGGGAAGTTCCAAAATTGAATTATTAAGTATCAGACTCTCTTACTAAGTTTTCATTACAAAGGGCATGCGCGGTGATGGATCAAAGAGCTTTGGAGAGTGACAATATTGCTCCAGAAGAGTAATGCCATTTAATGCAACTCAGGAACACGGCTGAGACACACTGAGGAACACACTCAGGAACGCAGTGTTAATACTTGTAGTTACTGTGTAATCCTGGGAACACTTTGAAGTTGTTTAAGGAAGCACAACAAAGACCATGTTTTTTCTTTCCCAGCTGCTCCTCTGTGGTTGTTGGGGGAGGAGACAACGTTACCAAAACGGAGATGGGGAGCATGTCCTTTAGTTCCATGATTTGCCGTGGCAGCAGTGGCGAGTGGAGGATTTGCTCTGTGTCTGGCAGCCCCTGCTGCAGCCCACCGGGGGTGGCCTTGTGGAGGTAGCCCCTCATCCCCAGCGCCAGGATGAGCAGGGGCACGTGGTGCTGCTGGGGAAGGGTCAGAGTTGTGACTCTGGCAGGACAGGGCTCAGGGAGAGCTGCCTTCTCCTGTGTCCTCCGCGGGCATTCAGCCAAGAGCACAGGCTGGGAGACAGAGTTCTCTGAAAGCCTTAAAGAGCCCCAAGTGGAGCTTCTGAAACGTTTGTCCCACCCTCCCTTCCCCGAGGAGTGGACAGCCCAACTGAAAGAGCGGAGAGCCTCAGCAGATCGTACTGACAGTTGCTACACTATACATTCCTGGTGCTAAAAAAAAGCCAAAACCCTGGAAACATCTGAAGTTTGGTGATTCTTATGGTCAGGAAAGAGTTGCTTTGCTAATCTTTCTGAGTATGGACATGGTCTTTGAGCTGGCAGGGTTTTGTCATGCTTTAAGGAATAGGTAATTCTTCTGCAAAAATAGTGCCTCGTGTCAGCCTTGTCAATGCTCTGGCCCCGACACAGTGGCACCAGTGGGTTACATTTTCAAAACGAGAAACGTCCAGGCATTTTTTACTGGAAGAAAGTGCTCGCAGTGCACAGTGCAACAGTGTGCCCTGGGCAGCTCCCCAAGACTCGAGGGGAATGGTGGGCTATTGCCTAGCTCTCAGGTGCGAGAGAGTTATTTTTGTGTTCCACTACTAGCTCACTTTCTAATTTTTAATTATCACCCTCATTTTAAATGACTTTACATCCTAGGCTGCTGACCTGTGCATGACTCATGGTAGCTCCACGGAAAAAGGAGTGTTGGCAGAGACCTCACTGAGACTCCTTGTGATCAGAGGCTCTTGACATAGAGGCCCAAGGTGTGGGATTTATTGGCACTAAGGGTTAAACTGCACTCACAAAAGGCTAACCACTTCTGTGAACCTTCCCTGAATAATGATGGGAGGAATCAGCCAGGCAGTGTTTACCACGTGAGAGAGAGAGGAAAGGAAGGAAAAAAAAAAAGAAGAAAAAACCCCAAAACAATAACAGCAGTGTTGGAAAGTAACAGAGAGTAGGACCATATTCAGCTTTTATTTAATTATTATTATATTTATCTTGTTTAAGGCTTAAAATACTTAAAGATCCAGAAATATAAAAATCAGAAGGATTCAAGATTACTGAGTGGATATTTCTCCAAGGGCAGAAGCAGGATGTGCTTTGTACTCACAGTAGATACTCATGTCCTACATTTTTCAAACTTCACATGCTTGGAAATGATTTCAAGTTTTCTAAGATGCTTGCACTTGACAACATCTGCAGGTGTCATTTTTGCTGGAACATATAATTGCAGACACATTTGATTTTACTTAGATACCTATTTTGTTTTGTCTGGCAAATGACATCTAAATAGCCTGCAATCAGCTATGACATAAACTCTATCTACAGATGTATTTTTGACATAAAATTGGAAATGAAGCTGATGTCCTTTCCGAAATTAATGCCTTCATTCTCACTTTGCTACACTGAAGATAGCAGGTTTCAGGTTTTATAATAATACTAAATCTTTGTCAGCATGTAGTTAAAATGTATTAGCAATGACATTTTAAAAGTATCGCCCTGATATTGCTAAACCCATTGAAAAAGCCAAGGAGCTGCAAGTAGATAAAACAATATTTGATGAAGGTGGCAGCTGGGAAAGCTCTGTACAGTGTGGGCTCAGCAGGTGGAGCTTTGGAGTCACAGCGTGGTCATGCTGCCAACAGCAACACTGCAATTCTCTGGGTAGTTTCAGAGAAGATTTCTGGCATTCTGCTGGATCTATTGGTTTCAGTGTAAGGCACAGTAATAACATTTTTGCCAAGTGCTGTATTTTGAGCTACTGATATTGTTACAATTTGCCCTAATGACTCATCCTTTATGGACCTAACTTCTGTGGGGGGTCCCAGGATCTCCTGTCCCTCTCACCTCATGTTTCTGGGTTGCATTTGCTGGTTATCCGAGTACTGGAACACAAGTCAGTTGTGTTCCCTGGTGCAGATCCCACCGAAGGATCACTGACAGCATCAGTGGGTTTTGGCTCTGCAAGTCACTCTACCACCTCAGGCCGCCAGTGGTCTGAAGACTCAGCTCCCTAAGCTAGAGCGTGTGAGGCTGGCTGCAGGCTGGTTTTTAGCCAGCCAGCAAAGGTTCTGCAGCTCCCTATTCCTGCAGCCACAGAGGTGAGAGAAAAGGCAGAACATTTCTCTAGAATCAAAACAGAGACTCTCTTGGATGGCGGGACCTTCCCTCCTCTGAACACAGGGCCACCAAACAAGTCTACATTCCACTATTTTAATTTTGTATATTCATTACTTTCCAGTCACTGACCTCCCTCTCCCAGAGCCCTTCAGCTGCCAGTTCTCCCCACCCATCACAAACCCCTTCTTTTCACATCTTTCAGACCTGCCTGTACAGATCCACATGTCATTCACACCAGCATTGTCCTTGTCAATCACATGAATGCCGCCTGGCATTCTTTCTGAAGAAAAACTAAAAATACCTGCTAATTACATGGCTGTAGAACTACTCGTTATTTTCAGAATTAATTTCTTTTTTTGTTTGTTTTTTTTTTTAAACCTTTCATTGATTCTTGCTCAATGAGAATGTCCTTGCAGTATTTTTTCTTAGCCATTAAATCAGCAAAACTCTCTGAGACATAAATGTGACTTGGTACTGAGCATTTTGGGCTTTCCTTCACTGTCACTTCTCCTGTATTTGCATATGGCACACAAACACACTGAAAAGATACCACTTGTATCACAGTGTGACAGAGGAAATTAAAACCCTTTCCTTACCGGTTTCTGACTGGATATTTATAAAGTCACCTTGTCACTGTGCTGATACAGAACCTTTCAGCAGTACGTCTTCACAGTTCTTGAAATAATAGTGAGCTAAATCCAGGAGAGCCTCTGGTAGCAAACTATGATGGTAACTGATTTAATGTGCATAATTTACTAAATACTCTTGTAATTGCTATGAATCATTGATACTAAGGCAGTGTCAGAAACACAGACATTGTGAACTTAAAGGGACCTGTGTGTTATTTCTTGGGGGTATATTATCACAGCATAATCTGTGAAAAATTACTATTTATCATATAATAATTTATCATATTGTCCCTATGCATGCATACGTATATACATACACACATGTACCTGTTTGTAATATATACATACGTGATAATGTATATGTCTTATATCTTATATAACAAACTATATATTAAAATATACATTCCTAGCCTTTAGAATTTATTTCTCGCATGTTTTGAGAATTATAATTTGATACATGGTCTACTGAACTAGTAGTGGTAATTGAAACTTGTGTGGTACCAAGATAGGAAGTTAAGGCTGAAAAGAAACACCTGGAAAAAACCTGTGAACCATTGTTCTATAATATGTGATAATACTTAGGAACACTTACACAGCACTTTTCATTTTCCCAGCTTTAAAAAAAAAAAACCTAATTAATTTACCTTTGCAACATAGTAAGTGCTGAAATAATTCTCAAATAACAGCACTTATCCCTACAGTCCAACAGGAGATACAACAGAGGGCTCCAGAGACAAGGGGATTGTGGATGGAGCTGTAGGGGATGCAGTGCTGCTGTTTGCCTGGGGTCTGACCCAGAGCATGAGCTCCCACAGACAACAGTGTGCAGACAGAACAGTAGCTGGTGTTCAGTTACTCCTGTTTGCACTGTATTAACACCAAGAATCATGAAGGATCCGGTGCATGTGAGGCAGAGAACTGATCCTGAGACATCCAGTCACTGGCATTTTGTTGGAAGTGAGACAACTGGTGTGCAAGTTACTGATACAGAGGAGCTCTTCAATGTAGTCTGGAGATGAGTCCCACATACACTGCACCATTATCCACATGCTCCACATTCAGAGTTACAATGCAGAAAGCCACATCTGGCTGGCTAGGAAGCAGCCGTGCCTGTGGTCAACATCAGCAAGGACCAAGCTTGTACCCACAGCTTCTTTGGCAAGAAGATTTGCCAGCAGCAATATGAAGAAATAGCAGACACATAAAGTAGAGACAGCTTTTTACAACTGAGCAGTGCTGTTTTGCATTAAAGGTGTTGGAAGCTATATGCAGACATGGAAATTCAGAAGCCAGTCCTTGGCTGCAGCCAGAAATGCCAGCTTTTGTGGCAAGCTGCACGTAGTACTTGGGAGACTTTGTTGGTACCTCACACGGTCTGTAAACTTTTGCAGTTGGGGCTGCCTGCCAGCCCTTTACTAGTGACAGACATCTGCGGTTCCAGACTCTTCACTTCCTGTGGCAGCTGGAGAGAGAGAAATGGGGAGGGAGAGAGAGGACCAGGCAGGTCCTATCATCCTCCTCCCCACCATCTTTGGAAGACTTGGAAATATTGGCTAAGAGCACATGAGCGGCTCACGGGGCAGAAGCACTGGGGTTGAGAGAGGACTGCCTTGCACATCTGAAGCCATGCTTTGGGCCATCCATCAGAAGTGATGTAGGTGCAGTCCCTGGGTACATTCCCTGGCACGTTCAGAGTACCAGCACAGATACACCAAACGTGTCACTCACAGCCTCGGGAGCTCAGTGCCACAGCCACAGCCGGGTGCACACGTGGTCCAGCACGTGGTGTGGGCGCTGCAGGGTGCCTGTCAATGTGGGCACAGCCAAGGGATTCCTCTGTCAGCCCAGGCTGGGTGGAAATGCACAGGTGGAAACCAGGACACTGGTTTGAACCCACAAAACCCTAATGGCTTTGGATGTGGTTACCTGTGACATGCCCTCCTCTGTGTAAGTGGAACTACTGTGCAAGGAAGGCAGTGCTGATGGGCTGTGCTGTCCTAGGGGCTGGGACACAATGGCACACTGTACCCATCCTCTCAGAGTTACCAGAGTCCAACTGTGTCATTCCAGTTGCTTCAGTGTTTCTTCCTTTACCCCCTTCAAGCTAGGGAGTGGCTTCTTTGTGACAGCCAGCGCAGAAAATGCACTTGAGAAAACCATGCTCTCTAGCTCACCCCGGAGTCCATTTATTCGTGTGCACTCTTGCCTCCCCTCCCGGGAAGCCGCTGGGCAGGAGGTGTTTGTGTGCCAGCTGCTCCTGAGCTGCAGCAGGAGCAGGTAACCACGGCTGAGAGAAGAGCTCCTGGCCGTACCCGGGGTTAGGGGCCGGCTGCAGCCTCTGGGGACGTAAATAAAATAACACTGCCGTGGGAAATGGCAGGCCATCCACCCCCCTGGAGTTCACGATGGATCGTGATGGATCCCCAGCTCTGCAGGGATGCCATGCCGTTCATCACATGGACCGCAGCCCCCAGGGCAGCCAGTCGTGGGCATGGCCCCGAGGGATGGGCGGGTCTGCTGTGTAACACCAAGAAGGGCTGTGGAGAGGTACTCCAGCAAACTGTGTGCTGTTTTATTTCCTTCACATGAAGGCACTTTAGGATTGCTCAAGTGCAGAGGGAACATCTGATGTTAATTCTTTCTTTGTATCATCGAAATTGAGAAAGGAAATTAAGCTTTGCTAGCACATAACTGAAATACAGTCAAGATTATTGTATGTCAAATTACAACTTGCAGTAATCCTTCATCTCCACATTATGAATTCATAAAAGGAACTGCAGCATGTTTTTAATTATTAACTATCACATAATGGAGTGGGCAATACAATATCCTAGAGGCTTTTTTTTTTTTCCATATGGGAGATCTCAATTTAAATTCCAGATATGGCTAGAAGTTAAAGCAAATTCTCAAATTTCAGTGTCACTTTTCACTATTTTCACAACAAAAACCCAATTAAAATGAGATCCTGCAGGAACAATCATGACTGCTGATTTTGTCAGTTTTCAAGTGCAGTTGACATACCCCTATGAAGGGATCTTGCACAATGGGTGCATATTAATGTCAGGAATACCACATCCCTCATCCAGAAAAAAAAAATAAAAGGAATTCTGATGACATAATTCATCTTCCCTGTCAAGTGACCTGCAATGCCTAAATAAATGGATATTTCATAACATGTATTTGTAATTAGAAAAAGCTGGAGGATGAGTACAATATTTTCCAGTCAACTACTCTGGATTCTAGACACATTTTACTTTAAATTCTGTACGTTTTGAATACATCCCCTGCTCTATTACCTCTAAGTGAGATCTACATTGGATGAGTGTGAGTATCAGTTAAGCTAAAGGGCTTTTTATGACTGGATTAGTCTAAAGGAATCTGGAAGTGAATGGAAATGATGCTGTGCTCTGAGGAGAAGCTGTAGGTGTGTGCAGATAGGATGAGATCAGCTGTATGGACCGTGACACCTTGAGTGGAATTCTCTGAACAGCCTGTTCCAGAAGACAGTCTTCCACAGAAATGAAATAGTGACAAAACAGCCTATGCTGATAACTAGAGGAATCTTCAGAAATATCATATCAGTGCCCCCACAGCAATCTTACAGACCCTAGAGGTTAACCAGTACCATTTGCTTCAATTTTTGCACCCTAGAAATAAGTTTTATTAGGACACTGCCTGGAGCTTCCCTACCCCGTGGCCCTGACAAAACCAGCATTGTTAGGTGCTAAATTCTTAAGATTTAGGTAAAACATATATCAAGAAGAACCCAGAGAGCAGTACAACTTAAAGAGAAATCCTGGTTTTACTGTGATTTCTCTTTGCTCTTTCTGAGGAAGGTGTCTGCATACACTAAACTCTGTATTAGGTTTTCAGAGAACCACACATCTCAAGGTCAAGGTGTGAATCCCTCCAGTCATTTTCACTGCAGTTTACCAAGAAAGAGTTTTCCTTAATGAATTTTTTTTGCTTGTGAACTTATTCTGCTCTGATATAGCTAGGGCTAATTCCTGAGGTTAAGTTTTAAGCAATTAGAGATTATGCCCAGGATCAGTTTTTTGAAATAGTGACTTTGAAAGGTGCTTTGGTATTACACTATGTTGCCATCTATTTTCTTGTACATACTATGTTTTAGATGATTGCTGAAGCATTAGGACATGTTTTACAGTTTAACCCTGCCCAAAGGTGTGCTCTAGTGCATAGGCAAGCCATTGGGGCTTTTTATACAGAAAATGTATTTGTTACCTAAACAGCTGAAATCTTAGCCCGTGCTTTAGAATTTAGCTAGATGGGAAGAGAAAGCTCTCTATACTCAACCTGAGCTCCTCAGACCTTCTTCAGTATGGTATTGTCATGCTGCAAAGAGCACCACAGTAGGACCTCAGTATATGTACAATGGAAGATGTGGGATTACAGACTTCTTTCCCCTCATGTGTGATGAAATCCACCCAGCACAATGTTAGTTCAAACCAGAAACACATCCCAGTCCCTTCAATACGAGGGATACCTTGTATTCCCCTCGAAGGGATCAGTAGGGTCTGCAGCTCCCATCACCAGGGCAGAGGTTAAAGGAGGACTGTGCTTCCTTTAAAATAGAGTGCTGTCAAAACTCAAAACTGAATGGTAGAACCTAACACTGGGACAAGAGAAAAAGTGGCATTGTGGCACTCCTGTGCTCACTCAAAAGAACCATCTGCTGGGAAGGGCAAAGGGAAAGGGAGGCTCTTCCATGGCACCTTTGCTTGGCAGCAAAGCAGGATGTGCAGTGGCCACCTCCCTCTTTGTCCTTTCTCTAAGTTACATGCTGCTTCCTTAGATGACACAGAAGAAGAGCAGAAACATTTCAGTGCACCTCCACTTCTGTCAGAGAAAAGCCCATCCAGCCTGGCAGCCGGGAGCAATTTCTATAGGAAGTACAAATTGGTGCTTTCCTGATAGAAAACATTCAAAGGAAGGAAGATACGCACGGTGCAGGGCTTATCAGAGAAGGCTAGTGTGCTTCACAGCACCAGCCACTGCTGCCAAGCTCAGAGAGGAGCAGAATTCATTATAAAGAGTCTTCAGAGAGGTGAGATCCTTGGTAAAAAGAGAGCTTTTCCTCTTCAACGCGAATGAATCAGCTGGGAGGTGCTTCTCACTGAGAGGAGACACCAGGTTCCCCTGCCAGCAGTAAGACCTCTGCTGTCTCGGGGGAAGCTGGGTTCACCGGGAGGAGAGCTCGCTGCAAAGGGAAAGGACTGGGAGAGAGCTTCGTTTGTGGGCTTTCACTTTCCTGCCTGGGAAGTGAGAGGGGCATTCCATTTTCCCTGAGGTAGTTGAAAACCAGAGATCAGAACAATAGGAGTTCCTTTTCTTTTAAATTAAGCATTGTTTTAACGTTAGAGGGAGTGAGAGGCTCTGCCGCATTGCTGCAGGGAGGGGAGGATCTCTGAGCAGACTGAGCAGTGGAGCTTGGTTTGATCCTGCCAGGTGCCCAGAGTTTTTGTTAACTGCCTTGATCTTCCTGTGATGGAAGGGGGTGTTTCTCCTGACACTGCTCTGCAACCTCTTGTCTCTAATTCTGTTTGTTCCACATCCCCCCTGCTGCAACTCCTTCATGAAGGATGTGCTGAGAGCTTGCCCAGCCAGATGAGTCCAACAAGGAGTAGCTGCTACGTGGGGTGTTACACAGAGAGAAGCTGTGGTAACTTCACCAGCTGAATGGTGCAATGGGGCTTACATGGACTGCTGTTGGCAGCCTGAGCCATGCACCCCAGAGCCTGGCACAAAACCCAAATATCTTCACTCTGAGTCCAGTTGATAGAAGTATTTAATCTACAATTATCTATTTTGTTTAGTACAAACAATCTATTTTGTTTAGTACAAAATTCAACTTGCTTTGCCTTGGCTCTTGATTTGTCTTAGAGGATGATACTAAGAGTAGACAGAGCATCTGTACTTCACCAGAGGAGCACCATGGCTGAGCTCGGGGGTGCACAAGCATGTGCAGCTCCAGTGATGTCGACAATTACACAGGTCACATCAGCAGCTGTGTGCCTCCAAGGAATGTCACCTCTCGTGTGCCTCAGCAGTGGTCTTCACCCTGCCCTCTGCAGACACTGCCATCAGAAGGCAGCGATTAAAACTCACGAGGTTGATCAGCAGGAAGACTCAAAAAGCAAGGCCAGGAGCTTTGCTGTGCCAGGCAATGTGAAGTGAAACTTCTGCCTGACAACGATTTGAGCAGCTGGATTCCCACAGTGGCTCACTCAACTCTGAGTGTTGGAATATTGCAAAGCAGTGCAGATGGCCAAGTCTGTCTCAGTTTACACTCTCATTTCTTTCACTCAGTGCCTAGACACAACTGTGACAAAGAAGGAAATGATCTTCAGCATGAACCAAAAGTTAGGAGTGAGAAGTAATTACCTCATGGCAGACAGGGGCATCCCTCTCTAAGGCTGATCTCCCTCCATTGACACCGTTAAATAAATCACTGCCTCAATTCCTCTCAGCTGTCCTTACCCTGTGGCACTCAGGGTTATGGCCAGAACTTCACCAAGCTGAAATATGCCCCTAGTTTGAGGGGTTTTATATTTAAAAGCTGCTTTTTCCATCTCAGTTTGGCACCCAGCAGTGATAAATTCAGAAACACTTCTGGGAAGGCAGCCAGTGCTGTTGAAAACCAAGAAAAATCAATCTTCAACAAAGAAATAAATTAAACTCTGTCACTATCCATCAATATTTGCCTCTGACTCCACACAATTGTATGAAAAAGGACCATTTGCTTTAAATATGGAGAAGAAGGGAACTACACACAAATACATTTTGGAGAAAAAGAGATCTTTTACAGCACAGAGCTATTCCAAACATACTATATGATCTCCTCATAATGGGCATTGCAGGAGCAAACACAAAGTCAGTCTTAAACAAATAAAGTACTGTCACCTTCAAAGTCTTTCCACCTATAGAAGTAATCCTCTTTTTTTCTGTGCTGCATTTTGTACGAATTTCACACTGACTTTATAGCCGAGATAGAGGGAAAATATAGCACATGCCACTTATCTAGGACAGCATCACCAGTGGGGCACTGCTTAGTGAGCTGGCCCAGCTGCAGGCCCGTGAGCTGCTGGATTCACGCTCTGGAAGAACAGACAGCCAAGCGTCCGAGAGCAGCTCCTGAGCACAAGGACACCACCTCTGCCTCAGCAAGGCCCTGAGCTACACACTGCTGGAGGCTGGGCCACAGTGTATCCAATTCAGGAAGGCAAAGCTGCACGTTATCGTGCTCTCACAAGCTCTTCTGGAAATCTGCTATGAAACAGTGAAAGAGGCAGCGTGCAAGGCTGGACAGAGCTTTGGTCTGACCCAGGCTGCCCACGCTCGTGTTCCTCACAGAGATACTGCACCTGAAGAGGTGTTCACTCCTGTACCACCCATGGCACGCTGTGCTTTACATATGCACCCAGCTCCTGAGGGCAACCCACTGGCTGCTCATATTTGCATGTTTAAATTACGTTTACCCCATTAAAATATATATCCAAATAATTTCAAACCTTCTTTCTTTTGTACATTTCGGTTTCATCCCTCACCTGATTGCCAAACTGAGAAAAATACAGATGTGTCACCACATCACATCTATACATTCTTTTTATTTATTTTTCATGGAAGAGGGGAGTCTTCTCTGGGTTTTTTTGTTGCAGTTGTTGTTTGGTTTTTTCAATTGTTGAAAACTCTGATATCCTCTGGCTTCTCTTGTATCACTGTTCTCCTCAGCTGTGTGTGTCCACAGAGATGATGAAGTGTTGGGGGTCAAAGGTGCCCATGAAGGGATGATTATTGGGGCTTAACAGAACAGGGTTGAGTCTGAAGCCCAAATGTGAGCTGTGTATAAGATCTGCTCTATAGCCCTTACACTGGAGCTACAGATGAACATACAGAGGAAATGGGGAGCGCAGATCCTCTTGTTTAACTAGAAACTAAATAACTTATCCTATTCCTGGAACAAATATAAATGCACCACTGGGCTTTTATGTGATTTCTCCCTAGGAATCAGATATTCCTTTGATACCATTCAACCCTTCAGTTGCCAGGAAAGAGAGGAATGAAAAGGGAACTGGTAGAGGTCTCATATCTCACGCCTATAAAAAGTTCTGGCTTGTGTGAATTTCTTCCATACAGAATATCTGACAGTACACAGCCTGAGGTAATCTCATCCCCTTTCTGTATTTTGTGGCACCAGCATTTTCAGTATGATGAATTTCTGTAACACTCGTCAGCATTACATCCAGGGCTGCTCCCTGTTGAGTGGTATAGTCAGGGTGAGAGTGCAGAGCCAGGGATATTACTCCTGTTCCTCCCAACCTCCTGTTTAGTGTATTATCATGGTTAAGTGGGAAGCCTGTATATAAAAATAAATAATTCCTCACTGTCCAAAAATAGGTCAAGAAAACCACTGGGCGTGCATAAGAGAGAGGCAGCTTTAAAGCACTGACTAAAAGTGATGAGGCTCCAAATTCATGTGGTTGTAATTCTTGATGCAAGTAATGGTGACACTAATTACAACCACAGTCCTTCAAACGCGGCCAGGTCTCCAGGCTAGCCTGCCGGCGTGCTCAGTCACTGGGCTTGTTTCCCTGCAGAAGATGTATTCAGATTTTACCATGCAAGTGCACAGTGTCCTCTGACCTGCCCACACCCCCTCCCGGGGCGAGCCTGCCCGGGGGCTGACGCTGGTTCCCCTGTGCTGCAGTGGGGAATTGTTCCGTTCAAAAAAACGAATGCTGGGTAGGCTTAGGGAACACAAACTGGCTCAATTCCTAATCCAGCTGCTTTCCTTTATTATTGCACTGTGTGTGTTACCCCCCTGCATCGGCGAGCTTTTCAGCTGCGTTATTCCGGTTCTCCTTCTGGAGCTGAACGCGCAGGGCCGAGCCCCAGCAGCACGGACAGGGAACGGCCCCTTAGGAAGCAGCGCCAGCCTCAGCCCACCGGCGACCCTCCTGCAGTGCCGGGGGACACTGTCACCGCCAGCCACGAGCAGCAGAACCTGACGGGCAGAGCGGTGACCACGGGCAGCAGAACCCGACAGGGGCAGGGCGGTGGCCACGGGCAGCAGAACCCCACACGGGCAGAGCGGTGGCCATGGGCAGAGCGGTGACCAAGGGCAGCAGAACCCGACACGGGCAGAGCGGTGACCATGGGCGGCAGAGCGATGACCATGGGCAGCAGAACCCCACACGGGCAGAGCGGTGGCCATGGGCAGAGCGGTGACCAAGGGCAGCAGAACCCGACACGGGCAGGGCGGTGACCATGGGCGGCAGAGCGATGACCATGGGCGGCAGAACCCCACACGGGCAGGGCGATGACCACGGGCAGCAGAACCCCACACGGGCAGGGCGGTGGCCACAGCAGGAGCCGTGGAGGTTCGCAAACCACAGGGCCACGCGTCCCTCGAGAGGAGGAGCGCCCCTCGCCAGCATCCAGAGCCGTGCGTGCCGAGCTCGGTGCCATCGGCCGCCAGGCGGAGCCAGCGTAATTTATTTCCGGGCTAATTACGGCACGAGCTTTCAGGTGCCATAATTAGCGTGAAGGGGGTGGGGCAGGGGGAGATGCTGTCTGATTTCTGCCGCCTTTTCCCCCCGAGCAGCGCCTTGCAGACAGGTTTTGTTTGAGGACCTGCGTTCTCTGAGGGCAGCGCTTCCCAAAGCAGGGTGCCTCAGTCCTTGGGTACGGACTGTGCTCCGGGCGCTCAGGAGCGTTTGTCACACGCAGCGATGACCATGCACAGCCAGTTCAGAGCTAGCGCTGGGGGATGAATCAAAGCCGTCTAAATGAAGGTGTCTCAGCCTTTTCCTTTTTGTAGTCAAAGGAAAAACTGCGTGCCTAAATCCAGGGCTTGGCTTAACCTCTTTTCTTTCATACACTCCCAAATAAAATTAATGTGAAATTGTAGCATATAAGAATAGGATACTGTTATTTTTAACAAATTGAGCATTTTGGAGATGAGTCCTGTCATTTTAGGGGCTACCAGAAACCACCTGAGCGGCAGAGTGTGAACAACAGGGGCTTGCTTATTTGTAGATTCAGCCTACAGAGTATTTGGGGTCCACTCATTACTCTGTGTCTCCTTTAAACTGTTGTTTGAAGAGGGGAAAAAGTGCATAGCCTCAGTGAGGACAATTTCCCTGCCTCCTGCTCGTTGCCGCTAGAGAAAGTTTCCTTGGCTGCAGGAGCATGGTTACAGCACTTCTGGTGTTTGCTCTGAGCCCTGTGCTGCTGCACTGCTCCTCTGTTAGCACACGTGGGACTTCCACCACAGAGCTCAGCTTTGGAGAATAATCAGGTTTTTTAGCAGTTTAATTGTTTTCAGGTTTTGAGCTCCTGTGGGAAAACAACTGTGAGTGAGAGCTTGATGCAGGCTGAGTTGCATGCAAGCTGTGGTGCCCACAGCTCTGGCCGTGTGTGGCCTCTGGGCACCAAGGAGTGGCCAGAACTTCCTCATCCTCATCCAGAGCCTTCAGCACTTTCTGAAACAACATGACTTAGGCACATGCTTTACAGAGTGAGAGATTGTGTTTATTTTAAAATATTTTGCTCTAGGAAATTTTTAAATATTTTTTTCTTCTCAAAATATGTTTTATGACACTGTGGAGTCAGCTGCAGTGATTCAAATGCCGAGGAACAAGATAATGTATGACTCCATGGGATTATTTTTAGATGCCATGTTACATTGATTTTTTTAAGACAAATATGCCACTTGTGGTTTAAGGAGGCCTAAACTTCAGACAGCTTAAAGCTGGGATACTGTGTGGACATGCTGCTGTTGGGAAGCTCTTCCATATGTCTGTTACTGGAAAGCTCTCTTCTGTGTGTCTGCTGTTGGCCACTCTTAGGAAGGGTACCAAAAAGCCACTAGTGACTATTTAGGTGCATTTGTGCATCAAGAAAACAATCCTATAAGGAACCTCCTGAATGACTGGACAGGCTGGTCCCCTAAAGCCTATTTTTATTGTGCTCCAGTTCTCTTTAATGAGAGTTCTGCATTGGGAAATCACACAGAACCTAAATTGAAAGCAGAAGTGACCAGCCACAGATCTCAAATGAGACGGCTTCCAGTAGCTGGGAAGCAGGTGGGAGCCACGCCTGGAATGGTCATACTCCGGCTCACCTTAGGGGGTGGAGGGCTTGCAGAGCAGAGAAGTCTCTGACCAGAAATCTGCCTAAATCCAGCAATGAATCTTATACTGTTTTCCTGGATCTTGATTTGTGAGGAGGTGGAAAAAGAAGTTCTGTGATTAAATGCAAGCAGAAGACAGGTTTGCAGAAATTGCACATTCAGCTCTTGGCTGTGTGTGGTGCCTCAGATCCCTGGGAGGAAGCAGGACTGGGAGGGGAGCAGGAACAACCCCAGCCCTGGGCACTGGACACCTCCCTAGGGATGGGCTGAGGTAGAAGCCAGACCAGGACATCAGCCCTTACACCTGCAGGCCCTCACTGCTGCTGCTATGGCACAGGCTGGCATCCCCCACCTTTTCACAGCTGCCAGGATTTTATTAATAAAGTTGGTACATCTACTCTATTTCACAGTGGCAACTAACATTAAAATATAGACACATGTATATAATTATTTGTGTGAATGCAATTAGATGCCTTCTGAATCACAGCAGAGGTGAGCTGAGTTATCAATATCATATCCTTTAAAAATACTACTCTGGGGACAGGTGGGTAAAGAGCTGGGGTCATTCTGTTCAGTCCAAGGCTTATCCCCAGAGCATGACCTTGCAGAGTGCCCAAGAGGCAGGGAAACCTGGTGCCTGGAGCTCCATCCTGGCCCAGCCAAGGAGAACCAGCACTGCTGTCTTTGAAGGAAAGAACAAGACTCCCTCAAGTCCCAGCTGAGGGAAACCCCTGCCCTGCCCTAATCATGCTACCTTAATCGTATTGCCCTCTTCACCTTCTCCAACGCTGCTGAGGTTTTAATGAACTAAAGTGGTGTCAAGTGAATAGTAAATTAAATGTTTAGCTTGTTCAGGTTTAAAATATGTTAGTGCTTATTATTTGAAAGCTTTGTGCAGGAGTAATCATTAAATGAAACATAATGTGGTTTTGGTACATTGTGCTGAGTGGCAAAAGAAGATTTGTCCCTCTGCAAACAGTGTGTCACTCACTCAGGGTCACTTCCCTGTATTAAAGGCACTCTTACAGTGCACCTATAGGGTAAGAGAGAAATCCTCCTGGCTTTACAGTGAATGGGAAAAGCAGTCTATTAGACTGAGTCATCTTTTCAAGCCCTGCTGATGGCCCTGATAGGAATCTCAGCAGAGAAGCAGGAGGATGCACTGTGAGATACAAAGTGACACCATTTGCTCCAGTGCCACCAAGTAC
This sequence comes from Phainopepla nitens, assembly GCA_013400175.1. NCBI lineage: Eukaryota > Metazoa > Chordata > Aves > Passeriformes > Bombycillidae > Phainopepla > Phainopepla nitens. The sequence goes on along the minus strand of VXBQ01014768.1, from coordinate 26,722 downwards.
TCCTGCGTGACTGTGGCTACATTGCAAGGACTCACAATTTAGGAAGTCCCTGTTGCAGGCCGGTTCTGACACACATTCCCCTGGGAATGCAGGGTGCTCCAGCACAGCTGGCAGCTGGATGCCAGTTTTGGATATTCCTGGCAAACCTTCTGGGTGTGGTGGTGGCCCCTGGCCCAAAGCAGCCTATAGCGTGCAGCTGTCAGCATCAGTGCTGGGCTCCACACGCTGTCCCAGCAGAGATTTCCACAATCTGCCTCCTCCTGTGTGACTGCCACCATCTGCCTCCTCCTGTGTGACTGCCATGGTGTCCAGTCCTTGGCTGGGCTTGGTCATGCAAAGGCTCAGCAGGTGTCCAGTGCTTGGCTGAGCTGTGCTCTACTGAGAACCACTCTGTTTTCTCTTAGACTACAACTTCAAAACAAAGGCCCTTATTGGGATAATATTTTTTTTGTGACCCAGGAGGTTTTGGTGATGGAGTATGACCATCTTCCTGATCCCAGCACAGAGGGGACACAGTGTGGGACTGCTGTGTCTTCGACCCAGACACCTTCTTCTACGCTGATCCATCACTCAGGTTCCCTCAGACTTCTCATATTTATAGATATTTTTGCCATTGCTTATAGAGAAGCCTGGTCTGCCTGGTTTCAACACCCACTGCCTTTGAGAAAGTGATACACAGCTTTGAGAGCTCTGCTGCAGAAGTTCTGACATTCTTAAAAATAGAATAAAGATAATAAAATAATTAAAATACAATAATTTTAAATAGTCCTTTTCAGCAAATTAATTCTTTTGTCGATGGAAGATAGTTATCTTAAGTCATTACCCTGTTACCCTAGTGACAGGCTGTTAGTGACCTTTATGCTGCAAGTGAATTATGCAAATTGGTATTTTCATTAAACATTAAATAACTCCCTTGGGAGGAAAAAATGTTACTTACTGTGTATTAGCTATTAAGGTCTAATGATATGATTTACCACAACTTTGTTTTCTACCTCCAAGGGCTCCAGAGGAGAAGGGATTAAGTCATGGTTTGGAATTTGAGGCTTAGACATGCATAGACAGGACAAATGAAGTAAAAACACAAAAGCAAAACAAATACAAGTTACTTCATCCTGTGCCCCAAGTTTATGTTCCCTCTAGCAGAGCATCAATACAACAGTAAAATAAACGCCTCCAATCCCACACTTTGCAGCTCCCTGTGCACCTTGGAACCACCAGGAAGCCTTCCCATGAACACAGCCTACTTCTCCTCATCAATCCCTGCTCCAAACCAACTCATCAGCATCCCTCAGACTCAAACCTTGCCTTGGTGTCCTGCTTTCAGCCTTTCGCAGGGACCACACATGCTCCCAAAGCCAGTCTTGGGCCACTTGGGCTACATCAGGCCCAGGGCCAACAAAATGTGGGCGAGTAAAGTCTGCAGGAAAATCAAATTCACCTGACGCACAGAGGTGATGGGAATGCTGGAGAGCACAGTTCCTGCACAGTGGAAGTGACCAAAGTTTGTGGCGTTATGTCCAAAGTCATTAGGAATGAGGCCAGCAAGACAGGCTTTATGAATGAGAATTACTCTGTTTATTTTCAGTGATACAAATTGGCCCTTGGTAACAGCACAAGCTGTGCAGGAAGTGAAGCACTTTGTTAGTGGCACGGTGGAAGGGTTTAGTCCTTAAGCATTGCTACTCCCACAGATTTCTACAGCTTAAATGTCTTTTTGGAAACTTCCACCATTGCATTAAAAGTGATCTCAGTAGGAGTGCACTTCATTAAAGATAACTCAACATCCATTCTAAGAAAAGCAAGAATGTGCAGGCTTCTGGGGGGTGCCATGAACCACACGCAGCAAGGGAGGTACATCCTGCAAGAGCTGCCTTACTCCTCTCAGCACCAGTCTTGGAATGAGTGGGACTGTACTGCAGTGCTTCATGTGAAAAATCAAAATATTAGCTCCTTATTATTTGGTGTTTTGGGCTGAAGGTGAACCAGTGAATACATTTCTCTGAAATGTCTCTGTTTATACAGTCATGGCCTCATCCAAAATGAGTGGATTGGGGTGCCCATGTATATGTGCAATGTATATATTGACACTGGCAAGTTAATTTAACTTGCTTTTTTATTATATTATATATTAATATTTAATATCGTAATATTAAAGTATTAACAGTCTGAACAGAAGATGCCAGTGCAACAGCTTTAGAAAGCATATTCAACAGTTATGCACTTTTATTTTGAAACAATAAAGTTTGCTGGTCCATTAAACTACAATTAATATGTCCTTTATAAATAAACAAACAAACACACCACGCATTATTTTAATTACTTAACACCTCTCTAGTGGGCTGTAGGAAAATGCAACTTTTAAAAATTCTGTGACTGTTACAACAACCCACCAATAACAAAGTTTATTTTAAATGTACCAGGCTGCCAGTCCAGAGGTGCTGTTATGTGCAGCCTCTTTGGAAGACTGAGCAAAGCTGAATTCAAGGGAGAAATACTAAAGCCTTGGTCATGAAAAAGAGTGTTTATATCAAAGCAGGATCCAGTCTGTTTAATTTAGGGAAACTCTTGTCGACCTTACATCTCTGAATAATCATTAGCCATTTAAATTATTCTACATTATCACTGGTTTTCCTTTTAGAGCAAATGGAAAGGTGATCAGGGAATTGTGTTAGGAGAAGAGGAAAATTTAATGTTCTGGTCTTTTCCCCCAGGACAGGTTTCCTCAGGTCTCCCTCAGTCTCACAGAGTGGTCCAGAGACAAGACTATTGCAGAAGAGTTCACCATCACCTGGACATTCAAGTGCCTGTTTGAAGACAAAAACTAATGAGGAAGACACCATTTTCATCAGGTAATCTGTTGTGATCTCATCTGCATCTGTGGTCAAAATTGTGTTCATTGCTAATAAAGCTTTAAGTCTTAATTTTTTTCCTGTGTTGTTCTTGTCTCTGCTAGATTAAACAGCTCTTAGTTTGCAGTGTTTTGTTCCTCTGATAATGCTTATATGCTGTAGTCAAACTGACTCTCAAAACAAGGATAAACTAAAGAGATCCCTGTAAATCTCAGTATATTGAAGTAGCTTGTAGGACAGGATCATATGATGCATCAGAAACTCATGGATGTGTCATAAAAAAAAAAGACAAAATGTAAAACTGAGTTTTTCCACATTCTCAGTTTATTCAGAATTAAGTTGGGTTTATTAATGTTATTATTATTACTACCATTATTACTGTTGCTTTTCCCTTGTTCTTGTTGTTAAACATACACAGTCAGTTTCTTGATTGATTCTATCACTCAAACCTGCAAAAGCTCATTCCAGAATAAATATATTCTAGAAAATATTACTTAGTCTGGAAATGCCAAAAACTAGTTGTGAAAAAAAAGAGCATTTTCCAGATAAATGTTAATTCATTACATTTTCACACAATGAAATAGTATTTCAAAGAAGTAAGATTGCTTTTTCCTAAATAAGCTCATTTAAATTCTGCTTTCAAGCAAAGCTATATTAATCCTTTGTTGTTATTATGTGTCCAAAATTCTTCCCAGAGACAGAAGGTTCCCATCAGTGCTTGGCACTTTGTCACAACACAGAGTTGGTGTAAATTTAAATATGCAGAGAGGACCTTGGCAGTGGCTGCAGTGTTCTGATAGCACAGCCAAGCTTCAGGTGGTTTGATTTCCAGGGAAACAGGCTGGCTCTACCTACAGCATTCCCTCCATCTCCAGTGTGTGGAGCACATCTCTATCCTTCCATGTCATGTTGTGGGAGGTTCTCTTTGGAATTTTTATTCCAAGATCAGGGCAATTGATTGCTCAGATTCAAACCTGAGAATTAATTTTAAATTTAAGTAATATTGACTTAAATTTCTACAGTTCAAGCATCTTTCTGGAAACTTCTGGCATTGCATTGAAAGAAATGTCAATAGGAATATATTTTATTTAAGATATTCCACTGTCTGTACTGAGAAAAGCAAGGGTATTTAGGCTTCTGGGAAATACCACAAGGAAGCTACAGCAATTGCACTCGAATAACAATTGATTTAAGGAATTCTAACTTTAGAGACCACCTTACTGTCCCTGGGGCTCATCCTTCTGTGCTTGGCCGTGTGACAGATGCTTTTCAGCACTGATGGTCCCTTAGGTGTCTGTGCTAAAACATCAGTGGAAGTGGGATCCAGGCTGTGTCACCCCTGTCCCTGTCCTGGGAACTACTCAAGGGTGGCTTTTCTGGTACCTACGCCCAGCCCCACCGTGAGTGACAGCAGAAAGAACGAGGCAAAGCCCAAACACCGTGTAAATGAGCTAACCCTGCACACGAGCCTGACCTGTGGCCCTGCTTAGGCAACTGCAGTTGTTGAACAAATGTAATCTGACAGCAGGGCTTTATCCCAGATCATCATTTGTACACTGGAGCGCTTGGGTGTTTTTTTGACCTGGTGCTGGGATTCTGCTAAAGCTAAAGCTACCAACCACAGCCTTGCAGAGAATGATTATTTAAGGTGAACAGGCCACTGAGGATATCCTGACACTTTCTGTGCTGCAGATGAAAAAGCAAAATTGCTTCTGTTCACCCCAGGAGACATCTAGGACTTGATTCAGTTTCCTAAAGACAAGCGTGTCCTGTCGTTGAAGATATCTCTGGACACGAGATAGTCATAGAATCACAGAATGATAAGGGTTTCAAATGGACTTTAAGACCACCTAGTCCCAAGCCCCCCTGCCATGGACAGGGACACCTCCCACTGTACCAGGCTGCTCAAGGCCTTATCCAACCCTGCCTTGAACACTGGGGTTGGGACATCCACATCCTCCCTGGGCAACCCATTCATTCCACTGTCTAACCATATTTGATATCTAACCAAAATTTCTCCTCTTTCAATTTGTACCCATCACTCCTTGTCCTGTTTATGCATTCCTGATCAGGAGTCCCTCTCCAGCTTTCCAAGAGATCCTCTTTAGATACTGGAAGGTTGCTCTGAGGTCTCCACACAACCCTATCTTCTCCAGGCTGAACAGCCCCACCTTTGCCAGCCTGTCTTCACAGGGGAGGTGCTCCAGTCCTCTTATCAACTCCATGACCCTCCTCTGGATTTATTCCAACAGTTCCATGTCCTTCTGATGTTGAGGACGCCAGAACTGCTCACAATACTCCAGCTGGGATCTCACAAAAATAGAGTAGAAGGAATTACCCCTTTCAAAATTACACAAGTCCTTCTGAAGTGACACCTGAAGAGCAGGTCAGATATGCCAGGTTATCCCAAAGGGTGTGGGTTATATCCACCTGCTTGGCTGGTGAATTGTCAAACAGCCAGTTCAGCTGCATCACTCATTTAATTTTGCTGATGAGGGGGCACGATGCAGCTGCCATCACATAAATGTGTGGAGCCATTTGAGATACTCTGAAATAGCTGCCTTGAGTTACTGATTTAGATGAGTGCAGGCCTTCTATGGACTCCAGAAATGTTGATTGGAAGGGATCTCAAGAGGTCACACAGTCCAGTCTGAACACCCCAAGCCACAGCTCATGGCCACTGACTCCTGTTTCATTAGCTGATGCCAGTGAAGCTGAGAGGAAGAGCAATGAATCTCCTCCAATACCACTTCTCCCTGGAGCAATGGCATGACAGCACAACCTCCAGCAGACAGACTGTGAAGTGCTACCTCACTCTTTTAGAACAGAGAACATTATATGTTGTCTAAACTTTTTTTTTTAATGTGGTAAAAGACACTTAGCTGAGACATAACACATACAACTATTTAAGCTATGCTTAAAAACTGCACCTGCAGTAACCATAAACCTCACAAACTGCTGCCCTCCCTTCAGCTTTGCCAGAAAGATTAAGGATTTATTCAGTGATATTTTCCTTCTGTACCTCTTACTACCCCCTGGAGACCAATGACATGAACTCCCCATGCTGCTGGAAATCACGTAGACTGTCACAAAGAGTCAGTGCTGCACAGGCCTAAGAACATAAAATTGGCCACACAGACCAGGTCAAGACCCATCTGGTGCAGTATTTCACCTCTGATGTGTGGCCAAAAGTGGATGCCTAAGGAAAAATGATAAATAGCAGTATTTTCTCAGAATAAACACTCAGTCTGCCATCACTTGTGGCCCAGGAACTCCCTGAGCAAGAAGAGATAATTTTGGATTTAACACTAGCACATTATTCTCTCTGGACAGTTTACACTTAAATCCATACATGTGCAAATACCTTTGATGCAGGCTGGTCTGAGCTGAAAAGTGTGATCTTGCAAGTCCCTGCCAAATCACTCCAGGTAATCTCTCGATCATTCCAGATGAACATTGAACCAGGGAGCACACACAGATGTTACAGTTCAAAGCTCTAGGAAAAAAAATAATGCAACCAGTAGCACATTCTTTGAACCCTGCCTCACATCTACTCAGTGTACCTTTGTAGATATTGAGGCCAGAATGAATCTGTAGATCTGACTTGCACTATAAAAGATAGCTGTATCCAATTGTTGCCTCCATTATTTGAAGTGTGGAGTCAGCTTGCAGATCAGAACCCTTTAACACAGGTTTTTATACCTGAGCTCAGTACTGCAGTGTGTGCCCTAGTCATTTCCAATGTCACCCGTGCACACTGCCAGGAGCTGGGCAGCTCCTCTGGCTCACTCTCACGGAGAGACCGAGCTCTGCGTGGATGGCATTGCCACTGCCAGGAACAGGAACCTGGAAAACCAGCCCAGCTTTTGGGGTCTTGACCTGTGGGGTGAACTCCGTGTGACTGATACAATCAGCTCCCAGAATGACATCTGAAACTGCCTGGAGTTCTTGTGTTTTTATGACTGGGTATTACGTCAGCCTGGAGTTTCAAACACTTCAAACTCCACGGTTATTAACTTTTGAAAGACTGCTTTCCAAAGGGTTAATGAGTCATATCACTAGCTGATAGAAATGCCAATTAACAGGGATCAGCTGTAGAATAATTAAATGCAGAATGTGAGCATTAGGTATGCACAGAAGTTACAAAACCCAAGAGGATAGTGTAAAATTGCAGTTTCTAGGGAGCTGAATCTCTGGAAACCCTTAGTCAAGTTTCTCAAATTTGGATCCCTTTCCCCCACTTACACAACAAGTAACAGTTTTCAATATAATTCAGATTACATTATATATTTAAAAATATTTAGGTCCTTAATAAGGCGCTCAATTTCATTGTTCCACAGAATCACTCAACAGAAAATGATTTAATGAATACATCTGGAAAATGCATGTATTTTAGTGGCTGATAACATCTGCAGTCACCTAGCAACATATTTGTGACAGTGACCTGGCAAATTGTTGAATGACATTTTTAACTGCTTAGCCACTGTGCTGAATAGGTTTTTCTCATTTCAGTCAGATTTATATTAGATTGCACATACGAGAAAAAAAAAAGTATATAAATGTACTGAAAGTGAATATTAGAAAAGGCATTGTGATTTTGGAAAAGTATTCTTGTGATTCCAACGAAGCAATGGTGAGAAGTTTTTCACACTTTGCCTTGGTTATTTAAACTGTCAGGTGCATAGATTATCTAACTTTAAGTCTATCAAGGACACAAGAAATCTATTAAAACATAGACTAATTTTGAATGTATTTCCTGTGCCTTAGAGAACAGTATTTATTACTTGTATTTTAGCTAAATAATATTAGCATCAAGCATTTTGCATGTAACGTGATCTATTAATAGATAACTATTAATGTATCTGGATAGAGAGTGTGGCTTTTTGCATGCCTTTATGCTGCATCTCTTTAAACTCTTTATATCACATATAGAATAAATTAAGTGATGCACTAATCCTGGAAATAGGCATATGAAAAATTCATAAGTTACCATTCCTTCCAAGAATTAGCTATAGCAGGTCTCTGACTTTCATCCCAAACACAGGAAAATGACCTTTCATTTACATACAACATAAGTTTCAGCTTTTTGGCCTGTGAGTTTGTTTCTTCCTAGCCTCTCTGTAGTGAGCTCAGCAGCAGCAGCAGAGATAAAACTACCGTAAGCACATTGTTTCTCTGACCTGCTGACAATACACAACATCCAACGCAGGGTTCCAGTTCAGCTCACAGGCAGCTGTATCGCTGAACACGTGTGTCCACCAGCTCACTGGGGAGGGGGGGATTCAGCTCCCCCCAGACCAGACACCAGCACTGGTCAGCCAACATGTGCTGTGAGCTCTTCTGCCTTTGAGCTCTGCTGCAGTGATTGAACCTCCGCTGACTCGAGTGAATTCAGACACTTGTGCAGTCTTTAGCAAAGGGGAAAGAATAACGAGCGCTGAATAATGCATGAATAATGAATTCATATCCCTCCCTCAGTCTCTTTTAAGTTTCATACAACACACAGAAGGCAAATGTCCCTTCCTGGTTAATGTCTTAAGGGATTATTAAACCACAAGTTCCAGGCTGGCTCAACGCACGTTTCAGCCCACTGCCATTTGTGCATGAACATTCCGTCCTTATTGGAAAAATCCTCACCCTTGGAAAATTGTGTATTAACATGGAGAGACTGCAAAGTGAACAACTACTCACAGGACCTACTCGCTGCTCAGTGGCAGTGCATGTAAAGCAGAGGTGATCCTAGAGAAGAACCATCTAGAAACCATTGTGAGAAATTTGGATGGACTCCCCCCCCAGAAAGATTTAGATTAAAAAAAAGTTGCTTGTGAATAGCAGGTAATTCCAATGGTTAGAATTCTCCTCTAGCAATATAATTGATTCTGTGCCTGTATTTCCTGGACTTAGAAAAAACAAATTTTGGTTCACTTTTGTACTGCATGTAGAAAAGGTATAAATGGGGATAATTATGCTGAATGTGTGCACAGGAATCAGGGCCTTACTAAGGCACTAGGTGGGCATTAGATGGGAGATTGAAGCATTCAATAAACATGCAGCACACATTTTGGGTATATCCCAATTAATTGCTGTTACTCTACACTTTATTTCATAAACCTGCATTCGTGAGTGGAAAAAACCTGTCCTGAAAATAGTCACTATTTAATACCCCTATCATTTCTCTTTACAACCATGCTGTTGCTGTAATGCCCATAAAATGACCTCACAATGGTTAGGCAGCTGGTGTCATCTGATTGATCCTCATTAGATTAATTATAAGTGTCTCACCAGTGTCTTCTACTTCTCTGTCATCAGCTGGGCCACAGTCCTCTTTTGTCTCTGGAACTTCTTTAGGGTAGGAACTAACTTCTGGGAAAAATATCTTGCCTTGCACAACAGGACCTTGAACTTTGTCTGAAATCTCTGGATATTGCAGCTTATTGTCTGAGAACACAAACAGCCTGGGTATGCCTGGACAAAACCTTCTGGTGAGAGAAAAGAAGGTAGAAAAGAGGTCCTTCCTATGTGTATGAAACCAGCCATGGTGAAAACAAACTGTAAAGGACCTATGAACATGCAAGACCGTGCTGCTGCTGTTCACTGACATTTTTGGCTGAGTTTATAAAAAAGACAGGAAATCTTTACCCAATAAAGTTAAAATTCACCTAGAAGACAGGCTTATTGTCCTACAAAATGAAGAAATTGATGAGGAGGGCATTCCAGAAAACTCCCCTTCAATTTTGGTGTTTTCCATCCACATATCTTGACCCCTCTAGCAACACCCTCACCTACCTCCCCCTCCATTCCACCCTTTCCCCCTCCAGCACTGCTCATACACTTCCAGGTGCATATTGGCCGTGGCAGCTTTCACCCCTCCACGTACAGAAACCACCATAAGGATTCCTTGGCATCCTCTTGCAACAACTCAATGGCTTCCAGCATCCCATCCCCCATGGGAGGCCTGGGCTACAGCTCCTCAGGAGCACAATATCCCAGTATGATCCTCAAAAGGATGCTGTGGTGTGCTGCCATGAGCAAGGGAGTGTGGAGGAGCAGGCAGCTGCACGCCAGACTGCCCACACGCCATGCGGCAGGAGCACAACCTGCCTGCACATCAGAGGCTTTGCAGAAGTGACAGGTGACACCCTGACAGCAGGGCTGTGACTGAAAGGACACGGTACCAAACAACAGCACAGCTAATAGGCACTAATAGTACCTGTGGCACCAGTAGTACTACCTGTAATACCAGTCACACGTCCCAGCCAGCAGTGCTGAGTGTGGCTGTGCTCTGAGCCACTGTGAAGGCATGGTTCCTCCCTCCCGCGCCCCTCTGGGGGAACACACAAACTGTGCCTCCCTCCAACCCTTCCTGCCTCCTTACTACAGCATCCCTCCCTTTCTTTAACACCCAGGAGGAGTCAGAGGAGCCCAAAATGGTCCTGGATCAGGATGACTGATGGGTTTGAGTCCCCACATGAGGAAGTGGAGGGGGACAGATGGTGAGTGGTTCCTCCTGTCCCCATGGCATCCTGTAGTGTGGCTGCCCATGGTGAAGCTTCCAAGAAATAAACTGTGTGTAACAGCAAGATGAGACTAGCTGATGAGTGCAGGGTTTGGTGAGGAAAGAGAGCTATCCATCTATGCCCCCAGCCCCAAAAGCTTACTAGCCTTCACTGTGGTTAATATCCCTATCGTTACAGATGCATGAACGTGACCTGCAATGCTCACAGCAACTGTGTGGTGCTGCCACATTCAACAAAAAGCAGGATGGGCACAGGCACAGTGACAATGGAACAAAATCCTGGCTCTCTAGAGCTGGTGCATGACAACACAAAATGCATGTGCTCTAAATCTGCTTTTGGTTCTGTTCTGTGGAGAATTTTACACACCTGTCTAGGTCTGGAGCAAAATCTGAGACAGAAAAACCCCAAAGAACTAAACATTACCAAACTCTGAGAGATCCAGATGAATTTGCCCAGCCCAGAAAAACCCAAATCCAATCTTTTGTGAATTTTGGATCTGGAGATCAAGTCAGAGCTGTACTTCATTGCTTGGTCCCACCTTTAATACAGAGAAAAATATTTCAGCCCTCAAAGCAATTCTTTTTTATCCTGCATGACCGCCTTTCTGATTTAAGGATTTCAGTGATGATTAAAGACATGGTTGTTACTGACTTGACCTCTCCCAGAGGAGGCATCTTCTTACCTACATGTTTCTTTGGGAGGCAATTATTTTCTTCCTGCTTCTGAGGTTTGCAATTTTGGAGCTAGTGCTTTCTTTCAAGCTCCCACAGCCCTCTCAGGAACCTCTCCAGGTAAAAGCAAATGTTGTCTCAAAGGGGTACTAAGGCTTTTATTACATCCTGACTTCACTTCTGTTATTTGCTGATCTGCCTGCCGTTTCCCTGAGGCATTTGGAACTCACGTTGAGCTTCACTGTTGAAACCTAGATTTCTGAGCATTTTGCTTATTTCCTGAGAGAAATTCTCTGATTTCATCCCGGTAAAGTGGCAGTTTCAGGTTGACATTAATTTTCTACTTGCCAGCTTTCAGAGATGCTTTCCTCTTCTCATCATTTAATTTTCCTATTACTTCATTTGCAGCTTTGTCCCTTTGAGTTGCTTTTCATCTCCTTCTGTCAGAGTCAGTTTCACTGGAGAACCTCCAGAAAACTGCCAAAGCCCCACACTCCGTGCAGGCCTCAGAGTGAAGTGCCCTCACTTGCCTGTTCAAGTCACCCAAAATGAGACTTCACAAAGGGGGAATGACCAGGACTGGCTCCAGCTTCCCCCTCAACTCTTCTGACAGGTTCCTCTTGTCTTTTTCCTCCTTTCCCTTTTTGTCTGTGATGGACACCTGTACAAAAGACAAGCACAGGGTTAACTTGCTACATGGCTAGTAAGGTAGACATGCTTCTATCTTCAAATTCAGCTGCAGTTGTCTCCAAAGACAAAGATACACATAATACACCATGAAAGATATAAATGTTAAGTCCATCTAGCAACAGCTGGAGAACATAAGAAGGCTCACTTGAGAAGACAGCATATGCCTAAGGATAGCTCTGTGGTTGCACACAGAGATTTGCTACAAGCTAATGAGCAAATTTTAAAAATCCCCTTAACACTGTAGCTTTCTGTGTAAGCTACATGCATAATAAGAACAAACCCTGCTTCCAATTCCACCTCCTCCATACAGGTCCTCTCAAACTGCACAGGGAAAAGAGCAGATATTTTGGCTTCTCTAGAGGAATAGTCAGGTGCCACAAAACTTGTGTTGCTTGCCTCAGCCCTCAGCCAGGCTGGGCAGGTGGATGCATTTGGTGGTGACCCTTGGCTGGGACATCTTCCCAGTCAGTGAGCAAGGCTGTTCTGAAACATCTTCCACTCTGCTACTATGAGTGAAAGGTGATGGAAAATCAGCTGTGCCCTACTTTTTGTGCTTACTGAGTTCACCTCAGCAGTGCTCACGGATGATTTATCTTCTGGAAGGCATTCAAACAGTCCAGCTATGTCTGCTCTCACACATCTCCACCTGAGAAGCTGAGTAACTCCTCTGGCTTGGAGCCACACCCCCCCACCCCTGCTGAACAACCTGGGGCGTATGGGGTTGCCAGTGCAGCTCAAGGGGGGTGGTCCCAGACTGTGGCACCAGCACTGGACATGTTCCACAGTGCTGAGCATGCCACAAAACCTAGACAGAGAGAGTGGAAGGGAGCAGGAAATCCCAGGATGCCATTCCTTAAGCAGGCATACCCACACCATTCTTCAAAGAGGCTTGAAGGGTTTGCAGCTGCTGCCCAGAAATGGGGCCCACGGTAGTCAGACCTGCCATCTGCTCCAGCCTGCTGGAATGCTATATATGAGCATTTGGAAACCACAAAAGTTTGCTTCTCACTCTACAGGCATCTGCTTCCCTAGCACAGATCAAAACCAGGGGCATTGCCTGCACCTCCTCGTGCAGACCCATCCAGCACCTGGCTCACGCTGGGTTTGCTGTCACCCCATGCCCTCCCTCAGCACTGCCCCAGCATCCACCTCTGCCTGCTTTGGGCTGCCTCCAACTCCTGATAAACCTTGCCTGCCTCTCCCTTGCAGAACCCCAGACATCTGATTGTGTTCCTCCTGTCTAGTCCTTGTTGCCAGCACCGCTGAATTCTGCCTTCCCCCATACCTGCTACACAAATAAAAGGGCAGCCTGTCCATGGACACCACACTGAGCACAGACCTAAAGAACAGTGAGGACCGTGGCACACCGCAAACACCTACCCTGGCATGCCCTGACAGACAAGAGAGAAGCTATGCAAGATAATCATTCTGCACCAGCAGGATTCCTTAGCTGCTTTTCCAGATTTTTGAACATTTGGTTGGTTTAGGGTAGACAGTGAAAGTCTGATTTCAAAAGCTGGCTGGATTCCACAGGAAAACACTTTCAATATTAGGTCTTTTGAACTGTGCTTTCACATTTCAATGGCTGCTGTATTGGTGGCAGCTGGAGTTAGCACCTAACTCTTGACTTGGTTTGAATAAACCAAATGCTTACTGATGAGTTTCCTTCCAGGCTTGACATGGAAGTAAAATACGACACTGAACGGTAAAAGGTATATATGCAAGCTTTGGGGGCTTTGCCTGGATGACAGCTAAGAGATTCCCTTTTTATTAATATTTTCCATTTCTATCAATATTTTCCATTTTTAGCACTTAGGCTTAACCTTTTAAAAATGTATAGGTCAGATCTGTGTCTCACTTAAAAGTCAGGAAAAGCTTTTCTACTGGTTTTGATGGAATTCAAGTTCAATGCATTAACACTGGTGTATCGATATCTTACCATTTGTATCAGCATTAGCATTGCTAATAATTGTACAGTGAATGTCATGATCTATAAGAGGATTTTACATTCAACTTACTAGCAAAATATAACACTTTTAAATGATACATGACACTTCCTAGCTGATAAGATCTGAAAAGTGTGAACCCTCAGTATTTTAATGCAGAATACAAATAACAGCCCAATGGTAATATTTTTGTATTTAACTCCTTAAACCAATTTTGGCTTATTTTGGAGTTATAAAGTACTATTATTCAAAGCTTGTATTTAGCAAGACAGCTGATCTTTGTTGTCATCAATTGTAATAATTATTCCAGCACCAAGAAGTCATAATTCACTCACTCAGACTTTTTTAGCTGATTTTTACTTTCATTTCACAGATCTCTTATATAAATAGCATCGATGCCATGCCAATAGTATCTTGAATTTTAGGCAGGTCTGCCATTCTCCCCAAAAAAGAAGTGGTTCAGGAAGTCCAGCAATCTTGCCCCCATCTCCTCTTTTCTTTTTGCTGCTCCAGGCCACTTGCACAGCAGAAATCTGCACTGGTTCCTACAGCACCAGGTCATCCTTGTGTGCTCTGAGCTGGGCAAGACCCTGGAGGGGTCTGGTCCAGGCTTGGCTATCACAGAGCAGATTACTAATCCCTACTACCAACACTGAAAGAAGAAAGCAAACAAGAAATGCAGCCTGGCAAAGAAGCCCCTTGTGATGCTGCAGTTTTTACACCTATTTATGTACCATCTGTTGGTCAGGGCTGTGCCTGCAAGTACAGAATACATTTAATTGGAATGGGCCTGGAATAGCAGTGTGAAGGGACAGTAAAGCCATGGTGGAGAACACAGGCATCATGTTTTGCAGCACGATGCACCAGACACTTGATATCTTGTTGTGTTTCTTCATTCATTACCTGCAAGGGGAATTTTTCAGATGCCTTTTCCTCCCTGCCTGCAGTGTGAACTACAGCACCACAGCGCTGCAGCCATCTACTGAGAGTGAGGCAGATCTCACCATGGATACCCATTTAAATAGAGAAGTCACAGGACAGTTGCTATTTGTGTGCCTGAATGGAACTCTATTGTGCTATTTTTTTTTGCTCCAGTGAAGCAGAACAAACCCTTCTTTTTCTTTGTTTATATGAGGTGAAAAAACATACTGGTACTGACTTTCAGATAAAAAACCTCTTAGTGTAGTCAGTTCCTTCTCTCTTTAAGAACATCTGGGGATACGGAGACAGTCCATCTGTCCTGCTCCAACAATGAGATAAAATACCTGTGATCTTAAATATCCTTCTCATTTCCTGTCTGATTACACCTCATGCTGTAGTCCTTTGTGGTCAAGGACTGTGTCTTTTCTCATATGCCCATATCTAGAAACACCAGCAACTTTCAGGCATCAGCCAAACACAAGTTTTTGATATCATGCATGGAATTTTTTTTGTTGTTGTTGAGGTATTGAGTCAAACCTCAGAAGATCGCAGACTTGTCTCAGAGGGCCATTCTCATCCTTGGTGTAATAATCTCTCTTTCTGCACTCTGGCTTTCTGTCTCTATTTTTAATTTGTTTTGCCACAGAGTCCTTGTCAGACACTAGGGGCTCCTTGTGCTTCTCTTGTACAAACATGTAAGCAAACAGTAGTTATTGCTGCAGTAAATTCACATACTCAGAAGCAAATGATTTCTGAGGAAAGAAATAAAGGCCAAGGAAAGGAAAAAAGAAAGATAATGTATGTGTAATGGATTTTCGGTAACATCTGAGACATGCTGTATTGGTAGCCACCATGCTTGCTCAGAGCAGGGCTGCAGCTCATATTCTCATATGCAACTCCAGCTCCACTTTAGAACCCCTCATTTTTAAAAACAGGTTAAAGAACTTTCACAATGTTAGCATCAACCAATCAATTTTTAATGTATTATCCTAAAGGACACTATGCAAGATGTCTTGGGGCACATCTTAGAGGACAATAATATTCTCCTTGCAGGTCAGGATACCTAGGAGGTGTCCACATGTGGACTGGATGTCCAGGCTTCTGTTACAGTCAGTGGAGTCCAGAGACCTGCTCACTTCACCCAAAGCAGACATCCTGGCACACCAACTAGCTGGCCAAACTCAGATGTCTAGTGCCAGCTTTGCCTCTGGTATCCAAGGTATTTGCACAGAATTGCCAAATATTAAACATGACCTTTCTCCCTCCCAAGTGGCAGCTGGAAATTGGGGCCTATTACAGAATATCTCAAATGGCTCTAAATAAACGTGGACAACTGAAGCAGTCAGCAGGATAGCTCTTCAGGTTTCCTGCCTGTGATGGGAGTTTGGATCTATCTCATACTGAGATGGTTCATCCTTCCTGAATGTCATAAAAGAAGACAACTGTCAATATTTTTTTCCTTTCCAAAGGATGGGAAGCTTGGCTCCAAGTTCCAAATCAGCTTCTCCCCAGAGCATCTTTCCTTCCAGAGGACATCATGAGGCTCACCCAGCTCTTCATGACTTTCCATACCTCCAAGCAGTACCCAGCCTGCCTTTAGCCAATACACTGACATGGTTCTGTGCACTGTTTGAATTAATTCCACTATAATGTAAGCTGCTGAAAAGGAATGGTGTTTATCCAGGACTCAGCACCTCTCATACTTTCTCATTACTTACATAGTGTTTATATTGCTCAGTGGTGCCAAGCAGGGTAAGTTTTTTTGTTGCTGCAGGCTGTTTACTGCTCCATATCTGAATATAGCTGCTACCCTGAAGAACTCACAATTTAATTATAAAACAAGATGCTGGGAGTTTAAAACAAGAGAGAAAATTGATGAGCAGAAGAGTTAAGAGTGACAAAGTCAGGAGAAGCAAAATATTTTTTTTCTACTCTGTTTATTTTTTACAATTATATGCTTTTCAATTAAATCTTTTTTTTCAATTAAAAAAAAGAACCCAATCAACTAACCAAAACACACATGCTTCATTTCTCCTTTCCCCCTTCCTGTTTCAAATCGCAATTTGTATTTCTCAGTAGAAATGTTGGACTTTACATAATTTGATGTTTCCATTTAATCCTATTTAAGATTCTCTTCCATGTTTATAACTTCCATCTGCTCATATACCATTGGTTCAGGTGTCTCTCCCAAGCTCTGTGCTGGATGATCAGCAGAGACATACAAGGCCTTTACTTCCCTAGTGGCCTGTGAAGCAAGGCAGGTCACATTCATCCATTTTGCCTCCATTGCTCTCAGCTGATTTGCCTCCAGGTTGGAGCACGTGCCAGCAGGTAGGTGTCCCACTGGTTTCTCAGCAGGACCTCCTCTGGATTTCCTGGGACCATCAGTCCTGCTCTGGGTCTCGGGACATCACCCACCATTATCCTATCCATATCATCCCAATGAATTCCAGCTCCTCTCTCTGCCATCCAACTCACTTCACAGAATCCATGGACACACTTTCTCAGATACAAGATCACTTCTACCATTCATTTAAAAAGATAACTTGTGTTATCTCTGCAGGATACCCCCTACTCATAACTCAGTTTTATAAAAATCAGAAAAATATGACTGCAAGTATTACCCATATTATAGCAGATACCAAAACATGCTGCTGCTGTGCCACATGCAGGAGAAGAGGCACTAGAAGTGCAAAAGGCATCACAGGCAGCATTAAGCTTTTTAAAAAAAGTCCTTGTGTATTGAAAATAAGTACACACATTTGCACTGTTATCTCCTATTCAGATTCCACAGCTGTACTCTCAGAGCTCTCCTCTCTCCAAACACAGAAGAGACACAGGAGGTTGGAGGGGAATACTCTTCTGTGCCAGAAAGTGGCTATTAAGAAAACATCTCTTGGATGCGTAGGTCACGCTGCATTTGTCTCATCTGGGCTCATCTTTGTGTCACCAGGCACTGGCCTGTCCCAGGCAGCCTGGCTGTGATGCAGACAACTTCCTGATGTATTTGTCCAGTCAACACTGAGCCACCTGCACATGTCACAGAAGCCACCAAACATGCTCCCAGCCCCAGCTCAGAACTGACCTCACTGGATTGAGGAGAGAAAAACAGTATAAACATGTATTTTTCACTATAGAGTAGTTCTCATGGTGATTTTATCCATCTGTAGTAATATCAGAAGGATGAATATTAAGTTTGTGCCCAAAGCCTGTGTTAGCTGACCATGCCAGTAACAAAAACCATGTGTGCCTGCCACCAGGAAAGAAAGCTCTGAACTTTCCCTGACACTGAACTTTCCATGTTGCACTCAGCTTAGTGAATCAGTCAGTTGGAGCTTGCAATTCAGACTTCCTATAGTACAAACTGCTTTTTTCTTTTCCCTTTAAAACAGCTTTCTATTTTCTCTCTTACACCCAAGGGGAATTTAGAACTGAGATTGCACAAAAACTCTGCATAAGTGATACAGTTTTTATGCTTACCTTGAGGTGCTCAGGGATTTCCCCCCACTTAGGTAAGTATGCTCAGTTCAGATGTCTAACACATGTGTCAGTAGGTCACAATGAGACATCTCTAGTCACCATTCATGTGGGTTTCCTCCACTCCCTTTACAGGTCATTCCACTCCCAAAATCTGGCACATACGATCCACTCAGGGGTGGCCACAGCTCTCAGCCTGGTACACTCAGCTGTGCTTTCATCTCATCCTTGTTTCATGGGCAGCCACAGCTGCTGGGGCAGCCTGGGTACTCTGGAACTTCAGCTCCACACTTAATCCACCGCCACCAAGTATGTGACCTTGCTCAACCTCTGCATGACTTAAACACCTGCATTTCTCTTTCTGGGTGATTCCATTAATTGGGCAGGAGGTACAAGTGCTAATCAAACAGCAAAGACTCCTTACTGCCTGCTTGGAGCCATGTATAAAGACTTAGCAGGGAGAAGTAAGGCAAGGAATGAAGACAAGACCCATCAATATGATGGAAAAAACACACAACATCCTAAGAAGGGGGAAACTTCACTGGAAGAAAGGCAGCAAGTTTTCAAGCAAACCAGATGCCTGAAATTAAGTGTTACCATCATAATTTGGAAGAGGAGAGAGTTTGGTGTTGATGTCAGCATCGCAGGTGAGTCAAGGAAGCACTGAGAAGAGAGGAAGAATAAACTCTAACCCCTGCCTCCTCAGAGATAGTTGCTTCAGCAGGAGCTCTCTTTGTGTCTTAGAGCAACCAGCAGCCCCCACAGAAGCTCTGTGGTAGATGAGGAAAGAGATCAATCAGAAATTTTCATGAGAGCAACAGTAGTTTATATGGGAAAATGCTTCCCCTGAAAAACATCCTGAGGATCAAGGCCCTCTGGTACAGAACATGTTTGAGATGCCAAGATCACTACTCAAAGCATGAAATGAGAAGAAAGCATTGTGACTTTTCGAACAAGATCTAACTGTGTTATCCTTCTGAGTATTAGAAAATAACAGGTGTGAAAACTGTCCCTCTTACTGGAATCCTTCTGCTGGCTGAAAACCAGAAATGAATCCTCATGTCATGGGAAAGGGCTTTGCTAGAGGGAAGAGGATTCATAGGGATGTATTGAAAAGATCATCTTGACAATTTCTGGGATTCAGCAGCATGGAGTTATTTTTTTAGAAGCCTCCAAGGACTAGTTGTCTTCCTTGACTGAGGGGAAGAAGTGCAAAGAACAATCAGACATGACTTTACAGAATATCAGCACCTGATGGTCTCTCCTGTGGAAATCTTGCTTTGCTCCCTGAGGGCCTGCTTGCTTTTGCAGAGCGCAAGAGATACATCAGAAAACCTGACTGGGTGGGTATGTGTTACACTGCATCTGTGAATTATAATAAAATAAAATAACTGGAGACCACAGCTAAAACCCCAGTAGCTACGATGTACAGCAATTCCCAAGCATTTACAAGCCCAGCTCGCAAAGTGCAAGAAGACTCAAAGCCACTCTGTCCCTCAGCCACAGGTGACAAGGGTAGGGGTCTTCTTAAAGCAGCTCAGAGACAACCAGATCTTCTCTGTTCCTTTTTTGCTCCTTTCCTTAGAATTGCAGGGAACTTGGTGTCAGTTTATCAGAGAGCAGGCAAAGGCTAGTGGGCATCTCTGAAATGCCCCCAAAAAATCTGTCTTGAGATATATGTGCGAGTGTAGGTAAAATTCACCATAGAATTATTTAGTTATTTTAAAGTATTCACGAATTATCTGAGATTCTCAGGACAGGATGTTATCAATTCTCAGTGATTACAGACCCTGTTTTCATGTGATTCTCATTCGTAATGCACAAGCTGTTAGTTTTTTTCATTTATATAGCAGAGCAGAAGAGATGTACAAGAGAATTATCCTTTAAACATTGCAGCATGGGGAAAAATGACACCTTTTTTTTGACTTATCTAATAATCATCTTGAGCCCTGCAGCTTCAGAAGCAGTAAGCCCATAATTCAAAAGGATATGTGAAAAGAAACAAACCGAGAAGTCCTTCAGTCCTCACTGATGAATACAACAACCAGAGTTTTCCTCCCACCTTTGCTGCTATCCTCCCTTATCACACCTTCCAGCAAAAGTACTTTTTGCACTAAGAAACCTCCTAATCCAGCCATAAGGCATAAAAGTCTCAAAAGATCCCTTTTGTTGGGTAGGTTTCATTATAAGGAGTAGGTTAGCTCAATTCTCAAAGCTGTGTGAAAACAAAAAAAAAAAAAAAATCAAGGCCAGGAACAATCATCTTGGGGGACAGGGAAATGAAGTGTCAGGCACTGTACATCCAGTACTTGGCAAAAGGACACATGGTCTCCTTGCTTGCACTGAGCAGTTCCAGTGCTTCTGGAGAAATATTGCACTGCTACCAGAGACAACTTGCAGCTCCCCTGTTCTTGGCATGGCCTGGGAAGTCCTTTCCCAGCTGCTGGTGGTCTCAAAGGACTAGAGAGCACCTGGGACTCACTAGCATTGGAAGGGTTTTTGGACAGGCTCCTTTCTATCCTGAGCCACAGTGACCTAAAGAACAACAAGTGTTACATTGCTGCAGCCAACCATACCCTTAGGAAGTCCTGGCAAAAAGGACTATCCAGAGTTTTGATAGAAAAGTGTCTCTCAGACCCTACAATAGACCACAGTGGTTCAAACTATTTTTTTAAACAAATAATAGTCACTGTTTTATGGCATTCTAAACACTAAAATGGGCTCGAATCTCGTCTGTTTACCAGTTTCCATCAGGATCTTTATCATAAATCTGAAACTTCGGCCACTTCCTTCTACATAACCTGTCTTGTACCCAACACACAGATGAAATAGCAGCCTGCAGCAGTTTTCTTTTGTGGTGTCAGGATAAATTTATGCCCTTGGCATCCCACTGTTGAACCTATTTTATAGTGATACAGAGATAGGATAACCTGAGGCTTCCCAGCTGAAGCAAGGTCACTCAGACCATACAGGCTACACAGGAAAGTTGGAGAGCATTTCTGTGTCACAGAGAGATATCTGATGGAGAGTTAAAGCCAAAAACCACATTTCTCCAAGTAAATAAAACATTTAGGAGAGTTCTGTGATCATTTATAATGTTAATGCCATTATATTTAGTGATATGACTGACACTAGAGTTAGGGAAAAGTGTTGCTTTAGAAACAATTCTCTGTAATTAATTTTTCACTTGGCCTGAATATTAACTTTGAAAAAGAGACATTTCTTGAATTCTATGTTTGGTCTTCTTGTACATAATATTCTGCTATGATGGGAAGGTCATATTAAACAATCTATCTGATGCCAAATTAACTTTAATGACCAAACAAAATGTTAATTCCAAGCAAGGAGTATGTTTTTCCTGAAAACTGGAAACAAAGATGCCATATATGTTTGAAACAAATATGTCTCTATAGAGGGTATATGCTCATTTTTCAAGTCTTGAAACATTTCAACATTTCATCCCAGCCCACTATTATGCCTTATCCAATATATTCTTTCTATAACTAGAAACATTTGATGTTCATAGCTTTGCAATTCATTCATTAGGGGCATGACAATTTCATGTAGCTTTCCTCACATATGTCCAACATAATTGAGAATGAGAGAATTAAAATTGCATCCGAACACACACAGAGATAAGATACAGAAACAGAAAATCTTAAAATCTTTGAGAACACGAGCAGGAAATACAAGTAAAGATGCTCACGTTTGAAATTAGAAGTTTGGGGAATAAAAATTAATGTATATATGATGTCACAGGATCTTAGTATAGTGCTTAAGAGGACAGAGATACAAAATTATAATAATTTTTCAGAGCATATACAACTTTTGCACGGGACCTATTCAACACAGAGCTCAGATAACAGGGGAAAAATACACTCATACTTCACACAGGAGCTATAATGATATTTAAAGATTGTTGTGAAGTGTTCAGAAACAGTAGTGATAGAATGATGAAGATAGGTACAAAGGCAGAATATTGCTAACATCCTTACTGCTAAGAAAATCTTAGATTCTAGACCCCTTAAATTTTTTTTACTCAGCCAGAAAGTGTACAAATTATACAAATTTTCATTAAGATTTAATTTTAAAAATGGGCCCAAGCTAAAGAAATAAATATGTCTCAGTTTAACAATAACTAACTCAAAGACAGAATATTGCTCAAACTCAGAATATGAAAGATCTGGTTTCAAGTCCTGAGTCTGCTACCTATAGACAGAGTAAGGCCTGTGCACCAGTCAGCTTTATGGTAGTGCAAAGTCCATGAAACAGAATGGCAAGCTTCAGATTTGTGATTATGCTCAATTAACAGTAATTATTACTGTTAAACCACCTCCTGAAAGTTTGCAGTCAGCTGCTGTTAACAACAGTTTTAGTATTTATGGAACCATCTGCAGCTTAGACTTTTTTTACAGGGTGTTCATGAAATCCCAAGTTATCGACGGCTTGCACCCACACGACAGCCTTATTTCAAAATGGTCTCTGTGTCTCAGAGAAATCAGGCTCACCTGCTGCAGGGATAAGGCCAAAGGGAAAATCTGCTGAGCGTGGGGTTGTTTGAACTGGTTCTACAGCAGCACTTTAGAAGGCTTGATATCAAGCAGCAGCTGATCCAAGGAAGACACAAAGTGCATATGTTCGTGTTGCCAACCACGTGTGGGCACCCAGCACTGCCATCTGGGCAGCAGGATTCCACTGCAGTCCTGCTGGATTTTGGCACTGGATATAACTAAGAAACTGCCTCATGATAGCCTTGCCACAGTGTTAAAAATGATTGTTCAACTAGAAAAGAAACAGATCCAAATTATCGCCTGCTTTTTATTCAGTCTTTTATCAAAACTGAATACTCTGCATTACACACGTGCACTTAGTTGAGAAAGTGAAGAGTATGCCATTAAACATCACACAAGAGGACAAGTTATACTGGAACATATCTCTGCCCACCTCATGGGAACCTGGATCATTCCTTCAGCTGGAGATGCACGGGGTAACAGGGATCATAAATCTATCTGATCAATAATGGACTTTCATCCGTTTACTTGGTAATTAATTTTCACTTAGCTACAAAGGAAGCCTGAACATTTCACTAAACTACAGGACACCACATGGAGCTGAAACTCAGATATGCCTATCTTGTGTAATCTTTTGGCAGGTCACTTAAGCCCTCTTAGTTCCCCCTCCCTTTGGAAGGATTATTTACTTTCTCCTCATCTCCTCCACGCTGACTGTTGAGATGGTCTACTTGGAACAAGGACTGTCTTTGACACAGTCATATATTTACTTGTGACTTATGACAGATACTGACGTAGAAATAATGTGTTTAAAATGCCACTCATCAAATCTGTGCAAGAGAGACTGGTTACAGGATTCTATTAAAGTTTTATGACAGCAATAGCCCGTTGTGTACTATCATTTAGTATCTTAGGCTTCAAAATACCTCTCTTCCTGCAAAGCTGGGTAATGCCTTCAGGAATCATAAACTATTACTTAGCTCATAAGGTCTCACAAAATTGCAGAGTACTAAGTGGTTCGTGACTTTTGGCAAGTGTTCTAGGTCAGCAGTTCTTAAATACCAGTGATTCATGAAGCCTGATCCCACAGATCTGAAGGGTAAAATATTTTATGAGTGTGTTTCAAGGGAGTAAACAGAAACAAACATAAACCAACAAAAACACAAACTCACAAATAAAAAATAAACAAAGAAACAAAACAAAACACCAAGCAAACAAAAAAAAGGAGATAGTCCAAACCAGGAACTTTCTTACAAAGCAGAAATTTAGTTCTGTGCTAGTGGAAGTTTTTATCATACCACCCAAGTGCTTCACAAACTTCAATGAATTAATCTTCCATGCTCTTGTGAGGAAGGAAATATTATCATTTTTATTATATTGAGAGGAAATCATAAAGGCTGTAAAGCCCAAGTGTTTCAGTACATCCAGTGACTTTTGAGGGTTTGATTTTCTGACTGCTCAGTTCAAGGTTTAGCTTCCAGGAATACTGCATTATTTGCAGTTCCTCTTTGTACAGAGTTATCTTCTTAAGTATACCAAAGACCTTTTTTATTTTTTCCCCCAAACTATGAATCCTAATTAAAAAACTTAGAGAATCACAGAATGCAAGATTCATCAAGCTTGGAAGAGACCTTCAAGACCATCAAGCCCATCTGAGCCATCAGCTCAGCACTTCCATAACCATCCCCAAACCATATCCCCAAGTGCCACATCCAAGCACCCCTTGAACACTTCCAAAGACTCCACCACCTCTCATCCCAATGCCTCACCACTCTTCCAGTGAACTTTTGTTTTCCTAATATCTAAGCTGAACTCCCCCTGGCACAACTAAAGGCCATTCCCTTCTTGTCAGAACCCAAGAAGCAGGGAAATCCCAGGACATGAGACCTGTAAGCCAGAACTTAGAATTAAACACAGGGTGTGAGCTAAGGCCCTGGGAGAAGCTTCCAAGCTTAGGTGCTAGAAACAAGAATGTGGACTTTTAGTCAAAACAGAGACATGTTAAGCTAGATAGAGGAAATTTCAGAGTTTAGAGCTTAAGAAATAGAAGGAATAGAAGTAGTTACAAAGGTGACAAGCAGCCTGTGGAATGGATTTGTGTGGCAGAACAAGATTGGCTAGAAAGGTCACACTACTGCTAGATGAAATTCTTTAGTGTGGGTTGAACAATGTAAACATCCAAGTTGCAGTATTTACTGCCCAATGAATCTATAAAAGGCAATGTAGATAGAAGCTCCTCGACTTCTAACCATGCTTTCAACACCTGTAAAAGACCTCATGGAGCTTTTTGCTCCAGGTAGAAGACAAAATAAACTGCACTTTGAAGGATCTAGAAGTCCTGTCTCTTGCCTCATCGAATTTCCCCATGGAACAGTGCAGGTGGGCCAAGAAGCCCTCACCCTCTCATCCTTTCACTTGAGTTTTTGACACAAGAGACTGACCCTGACCTGGCTGCAGCCTCCTGCCAGGGAGTTTTAGACAGCAATGAGACTCCTCCAGACTAAAATATAAAATTTTAAGACTATATCCCTAATATACTGAGAAGTAACTTACATAGTCCTTTCTAGATCTGACTGACCACAGAGCAAGGAAAAAAACAATTAATCTAATCTTGCTTGTTAGTCTAATCTTGCCTGATTTTTCTGGACTAATGGTGCAATTATTCATGAGCACTGCTCCTTCAGGGGTGCACTCTCTCCCCTGACTGCTGACTGTGAGATGGAGAAGAAACAGGAGAAGGTTCCACTACCACACACAGCATCCAGGTCAGTCTGTAATATTTCACTCCTGTTTGGGCACACACTTCTCAGCTACCAGGGTACCAAGGAAAGCACCAAACCCATTTGATCTCAGCAGTGTGCCATCACAAAAAATGAAAGCATTTTTAGAGATCAAGTTCTACATCTCCCACAGCAGAGAATCAGAAGGGGCCTAGGCTGCAGCCTAACTTGTATTGCTCTCCAGAAAAAGAGTTTCACCAAGTGTTGCATGGGAATACAGCTTGGAGAGATGTGAAGACTGTGCCTAAAGGGTAAGGAATTTTGAGGCCTCTCAAGAATAAGGATATAATGGGGCTTACGATGTTTGAGAGTTTAAAATCAGACCTTTCTTTTTTATTTTTTTTTTTCTTTTCATGACAAGTACTGCAATCTGCTGAAAAATGGTCTGGCATTAAAGAGCAAAATTATATTGAACTCCTTTGTAAAATAAAATTTTAAAATACATTAGGAATAGCCATTTTCTGACTGTTTTGGACTTTTAAGCAATCACTGCTTGAGGTGCTGTCTGTCCTTCTGGACACCCACTCTCAAAGCTGGTTTATTCCTTTTCCTGATCCAGCTCTACCCTACCCATCTTCCTCTGCCCAGGGTTTTTTTCCTCACGACAATTCTGCAGAAATGAAACAGCTTACTATGGAAAACATCCCCTTGTTTGCCCAAGAGCCTCTATGGGGATTTCCAGCAGATACCTAGAAGGCAGGCATATGAATCTTATCAGTAAGGATTGAAAACTGGATTATCCTATCTGGATTAACTTCTGAGATGCAGATAGGCAGCAACACACGGTACAGATAACTATTGACAACTGGCTGTAACATGATGTAGTTTTGCCACACCTGGAGGAGAAGACAAGCTGAGTTTTGGGAGCAGTCCTGGAAGATTTTTTTTTAAATTTTTTTTATTTTTTTCCCTGAAGTCCCAAGAGGAAACCACAGGTTTTTCTTTTGCCTAATTAGCTGCAGTTAAGAATAGATCATGATTTGTACTAAATAACTAGAACTGTTTGACAAGACTTGTTTGTTCTTTGGTCAAACAAAAGACCTCTTGGATCGTGTGGGGCTCACTGCAGTTTTATTTAACCCAAGATTTACTCTGTTCCCCAGCCTGGGGAGAGCTCGAGGCTGAGAATTTGGGAGAGTCCTACAGAGACTTCACCTCTGCCAAAAGTCCCTCATGCCCCAGCCAGAGATGTCCTGTGCTTGCACCTGCGTGCCTGCCTCTGTCTGCGCTCCCTTTTCTTCTCGTGCACGTTGTTTCAACCCAGCCTGACATTCTCCAGCCTAAGAGGAAGCAAGCGCCTTAAAACAAAACACATTTGTACTTCCCAGCAGACTGTTCTGCGAGACAACACCCTCCAGGC
>VXBQ01014764.1:88714-102898 GCA_013400175.1 Phainopepla nitens | reverse complement strand
AGAGTGCTATTTAGTTATTTAAGGATGATTTAGTTAACAGGGGCTAATGAAAGGAGAAAGGATGCAGGGAGAAGAAATGATAGATTACAAGCTTTGTGAAATAGCAGCTTAAATGTATTTCTCAGCATCACAATGTGACTATCCCTAAGGAAGAAGTGCTGACATAAAGTGCCTACATAAAAGGGCTGTACATATGCTAGAATACATTTCCCTCCCCTTAAAAATGTCTGGAATGTTAACCACTGTTTTCTTCCCACTCTTTCCCCAATTTTTCTGTCACTTCCTTCTGCCTTCATATCTACTTTTATCTTTCCTTTCTCTGTTCATTCTGTTGTTTATGTTTCATTTAAAGTTCTGTGGCTGGAAAATGAAGGCTGGGGGTCTTGTTTATAGGAGTTTGGTGTTCTGAAAATAACATTATTACTCTAGCACTTAGAACCATGATAGTCATTGCCTTATGAATAGACAGACTACACCTGGTGATTTGTTTACAACCCACAAATCTGATTGGAATTAACAGAAGAAGCAAGATAGCTCATCTTGAGTTAGAAAGGGTTTTATTTCTTTGTCTAAATCTTTGCAAAATGCAAAGTGCAAAATGGTAGGCAGGCTTACAGTACTGGTGCTTCAATACACTGATTTCTTTTTAGAGTTTGTGAAATGAAAACTAGTGCAAGTGCAGAAATGAAAAAGTGAAATAGGTTATTATTTCATTAATAACTGCATACACTAGAAATTTTCACTGATTTCTGACTTCTGGGAAATTTGGAAGAGTAAGCTTAAGGACATGAAAATAATAAAATTCTGAGCAAGCAAGCAAGCAATACACAGTACCGATTATCAAAGTTCTGATACAGCAAAAAAAAAACAATCTAAGAATCACACGAAAATAATATCTGTCAGAACTTTTGTACAGGGCATAGTCATTTAATCTCAGACATTACAACCAGGAGCGTTTTAGGATCCATCTCTTGCATAGTAAGAGGTCATCATCTTGCAAATGTTTTCAGTTGGGAGCAGTAAATGTGAACTATTGCAACAACCCACCAGGGACTAAATTGTTTCTAGACAAAACTTCAGCCCTTCTTATACTGTTGTGACAGTTATCCCTATCTCTTTTTGGGAGAACAACTCAGACCATCTTTGCTTGAACAGTGAAAGAGAAACTGAGTTTCTATGCATTTGATGACTGTAGGCAGGATTGGGCAATAACCAAAGACTTGGTGAAGGAGTAAACTACAGGGTTTAGTCCTTACTGATTGTATTGATTTATTATACAGGAGGATTATAATTTCTTGCACTAGATATGGGCCTGACACTAACTAGTAAAAGCTATTTTTATACAACTGAGTTGAAAACATTTCATTTGTAGCAAAGTGCAAGTCACCCACTGCCTACTCTTCCCTATGAACAAAAACCCCCTGTTCTCTTGAGTGAGAGGTTACCAACTATATTTCTTTACCAAAAACTACAAATCAAGTGACAATAAACTGAGGCAGGTGCAGCCTGCCTGGCCCAGCCCAGCCCAGCACCGTGCACTTCAGCTGTACTGCAGTGGTAGACAAAACATCAATGAGCAGCAGCAAGAGGGGGCTGCAATTATGTTGCTATGGGTAAAAGGCAGTCCTGTCCTAGTAGTGGTGTGTGGAATTTGAATATCTAGTCAAAGACCTCCTTGATCATTGCAGAGATTTGTATTGAATAGCTATTTAAAGGTCTGTTCCAACTCAAATTATTCTAGAGTTTTGTCATTCTGTAACACGTCCATCAGCTGCAAGATATGCACGGTACAGTCAGACTAGGGGCTGATGAAATAGAAAGGCCTTGTGCTGTGGTTTGCTTTTGCATAATGCAAAATGATATGAACACTGACGTTGTGAATATATTCCCAGGCTATACTGAAATGAGAAGGTTGATCCACACATCTAAATCAGCTCCTACTTATCTGTAAAATTTGCTGTATTAGCTTTGGTTGTAGTACATGCTTCTTTGCTCTGTAAGCACAATATTGTTAAATTACAAAACCCATAATTTCATGTAATTATTAAAGAAAAAATATTTTGAGGAGTTTCTCTAGCAAACAAAACTACTTCTGGCTTTATGCCTTATGACAAATCAATAATATTCACTTGACAAAACATAAACAAGCTGTGAATAATTGATTCACTGGAATGAAATGGGAATCAGAAATTCAATCAAGTTTATTAGCATGGAAGAAAATAAACAAAATTCTTTGCAAACAGAAAGAGCAAGTAAATCCAGAACTCAGGTCATTTAGTTGGGCAATCTTAATTGCAATACATTAGTCTTAATTTTGGTTTCTGATTCTGTTGTCCTACCTGAGATCCCTCAAACAGTCAAGAATTCCACAGTGAGGAAATAAATTAAAAATACCCCAGCTACACAGAGGCCACTCTTGACATAAACTGTTAGTAATGAAAATATGGATCAACAAAGGAAACACACTGATGTAGTATGTCTGAAAGCTTATTGATTCTGCAGTACATTAGTTCTTTTCACCAAAGAATTATTGTCAAAGAATGACTCACAGGACAAAATATAAGATTCATTTTTTACTGTTCTCATTTATAAGATTTTTAAAAAGTGATTAATGTATTTCTGATTTATTGTATTTTAATTTAACACACTTGAGTCCAAAGCATGGGATCTGTTTCAGAGAATATTACATATCAACAGATCATAGTGGTATTGGGCAAAGAAAATTTAGAAGAATATTTATATAAACATATAACTATGTCTGTAAATATGTATATATGTGCATATAAGACAGGAGGATAACAAAAACATGTAATTGTAAATAACAGTTGTAAATACAGGCAAAGAAGGTTCTTTTGGAAAGTAGACAATGAAAGACTTGAAAAGAAAGTAGCAGATACAACTACAGATTGTCACTAAGAGAAAAACACAGGAGCTATTTATGTCTGCTGAGTTTATATGTTTTTCAATTTAATTGTTCTTCATTATTAAACCCACTTAAGTCTGATTGTGTGAAGCTGCTCTTAACTGCCCTTTCCAAAGATGTAGGCAAAACTGCTAGGATTCATACCTTCATTACCATTTTAACATGGAAAAAAAAATCCCACGTTGAACTGTGATTAGGAATTCTATTTAATAGAAACAATGTGAATGAAGGAAAAAAAATTGTTAGCTAAGTAAAAGTGTACATGCAAAAAATATGGTATGTCAATTACTACCTTGAGCACTCAAGAGTTCTTCTCAAAATCTTAGTTTATTCCAGAGATCCATCATGTGGTCAGCATTGACTGAAGATACTTCTTCCTCTATTGATTTCTGTGATAATAGCTCTCGAATAAGTCTCAGAAAGCTGAAGTGGAAAGACCCTCTAATATGTCTGTCATACATTGAAGTGTCTGGATGTTTGCTGAAGGATTGCAGGGATCTGATTTTTAAATTCTCTGTATAGCTTGTATTCTCATTTAAGACTCAAAATGCAAAAGAAAGCAAAAAACCCCCAAAACTTTAAAACCAGGAAGCACCACTAAAAGATTATTAAAATATTTTGGTTTTTTCTACTTTTGTGACACAGAAAAAATTTTATCTTCCTTCCTCTTTTCCATTGGAAATGTAATTGACTTATAGACTAATTTATTACAGCTAGGGCTGGTCATGCTGGGGAGATTGCTTCCCTGATAGACTGCGTAATTAATGAACGTTTCTAGACTTTTTTTTTTTAATACCAAAGCTGTATTATTCCAACATTATAACTGAGCAGAATGGTGACACAAGGGCTTTGCTTTCACTGTTGTGTCCGCTGATCCTATGGCTTTCCATGGCTGAAGGTAGAAGCCTTGCTCACCTGCAGCCGCCACACACAGCTCCTTGCTCTGGTCCCAGGCTCCACATCCAACGGTGTCTGTCTATGAGCTGGCTGCACTCAGCTTCTTCTCAGAAGAACTGGTCGGAGCCCAAGGGAAGGAATTGGACTTGTTACTTCAGAGAGATGATGGTAGGTTTGTTCAACCTCCCAGGACAGCCTGGAGTCCCCTGAGATGGAAAATGAAAATATCTCCCTAGGTTAGGTGCCACCTTCTGTGCTAGACTGACTCACTTGCAAAGAAAAGTCAGAGACTTTCCCCACTTCTGTGACCAAACTTGAGATTTCATTAAAGAGTCCATAGAGACTCCTGAGGGAAAATTGTTTATGTGACTTTTTCAGACCTGATGCACACCAGCTGGCATTTCCTAAGACTCCTCCTGTAAACCTTTCTTTCTCATTTGTTTTCGTTATTAGAAGAGATCTACTCAACCTTTTAACCTGTTGAACTTTGCAGTCCTCAACTAGCTAGCTGTTCTGCTGTAAGGATGGGTGAAAAGAAGAGTTATTCACAGCCTCTGACAGTCTACCTTAGGGCACAGCCTCAAGGTTATATACAAGTAAAAGTGTTGGTTTTACCAAATCTGCATAAAAATAAAAAAATATATAAGTTTATGATGTACATTGATTGACTTGACCTACAGAAATCATGGAAAAAGTTACAATTTTTCCACAAATTTTTTGAAAACATTTTTTTGTTGCAAATCAGAATAGCAGTGCTTAAATATTTTTTTTTGTTGTTGCAAATCAGAATAGCAGTGTTTCATACTGATATGATTATATATTGGTTTATTGTATTTCTATCTCCTTAATCGATTTAAGTCTATCTGGTCAAATAATCATGTCAGTTTAGAATTTAATGCTGAGTTAGCAAGGGCTATGGTATTTTACAGAAATTGAAATTACAGAGTTTTTTTGCTATTCCATAGAATTATTTATACTACTATTCTATTTCTTACTCAACACATAGGCAATCAATATAGGTTAGTATACTTTAAATATTTGATAGTGAATATTGCACAATATATCAGAAATCATATATTATGAGAGAAAAAAAGCAAGATTATATAGAAAGTATTTTTCACCCACAAAATACCATGAGGTGCAATTACCTAAATGACTTTCAAAAATATTTACTAGTGTAGAATAATCATGATATTAGTCACATCTTCCACACTGTATATGCCTGGTTCAAATCCTTGACAATTTTTTCTCATAGCAATTGAATTGCTGAAATTTAATAAGAAATGTTTGGGCTAGTGATTTGTACTCTACGTCAGTATTACTGTATCATTTGCAAATATTTTTAGAGACAGCTAATGTTAAAGGCTTTGGTACCCAGATTCTTGGGAGAATGTGGTATACCATTCTGGTGTTTCTGTCAGTGAAAGAGACCTGCTCAATTAATACAAATAGGGAAACTTGATCTGAAAAAAGGACAAAATTAGAACTTTGCAATTTGAATTGTAAAAACTAAAAAAAAAGGTTTCATCAAAACCATCAATAGCCAGTTTTGTCCTATTAATTTGTGGTGCTTGTTTTCCTAAACTTTGTATTACAACTGAACTTTTAATATATTTAATTTAATTTAATATCAAGAAAGAATTTAATTGAAATATAAAATTTGAATTGTCTCACAGAATATTGTAATGGCTATGACCCATAATCTTAATGACTTTTACTTACCCATAATCTTAATGATTTTTACATAGGACATAACATCTCATGGGCCACTGCAGTTTTGCTCATATTTTGATGGTCTACCAAGCAGTACAGAATTTCTGTACTAACTAATGTAACAATGTTCTTAGCTGAAGAATCTGAGAATGTGTGGGCAGCAATGAGCTGTCTCTGAGGGATGATGAAAATGAACATATGAAATCAAACTGGTCTTTAGTAGAGGAAATCTGGCTCAGATACTCAGATGTGTGCTATGAACATAAACCATCTCTCTTCTTAAATGTGGCTGTCAGAAAAGTATATGAAAACAAAAAGATTAGGATTAAAAAAACCTACCAAAGTCATAAAATATTTCAGTTTCTCTGATGGTACTATGGGAAAATGGTCTTCATCTAGTTACATCTTCTTGACAGCTTTGAACCTCACAAAGATTGCAGAAAATTGGATGACAAAAATTTTTACCTAGTTAGCTTTATTCTTTAATGTTGATGTGATAAACTTCTTTTCAGTTATTGGATAAAATTATAGAGATGTCTACCTTGAGAATTGGCATTATTGATCATATTATTTGTTCGTTTTATGCTGGTGTCACAACAACCTGGTTTGGACAGTTCACTTCTAATGTCCTGAACCAGATTCATCAATCAGTGGGCCTCTTCAGTTAGGGCAAATATACTTCCTTGCTATGCCATCCCAGATATCCTGAATTAATCAGGGATTCTCCAGCCCAACCCAGTAAGCACCACTCTTCTGATAGCAGCACCCATCTACTTGTATTGTTAGGTCATACCAAATCATGATAATGGACCTTCTGGATGTTCAGCAGAGCCAGTGTCTACAGGCAGAAATTAAGGCATATGTGGTGGTGTGATCTATCACATGAATTATCAGAGCTCCATGGGCAAAAGGAAAGGGATGATCCAGCACAGCTGAGCAGAAATGGTGCTAGTGATTTAATATATTCATATATGAGTTAGTATTCTACAATCTCCCACACATATCAGAGAGAATTATCTAATATTTATAAATGTCTTTGGTTTGCCAGAAATATTTTTGCTACAGAGTAAGTGATGTTGGAAAATCTGATAACCCTACCCTTAGTGTGGAATGCTCAAAAATTCAGCAGTATCATCATCATCCTGATTACTGTAAAGGTTGCATGGATTCCTGGAAGAATATTATTATTCCTCCATTTTGCTTCTGGGAGATGTCATCCCTTAACCTTCAAACAATATCTTGTTTTTATTTATATGAGAAGCAAAGGCCAATCTGAGTTCTGAAGTACCACGAGCAGCTTGTAAATATTATTGCTTGGTAGGTTTTTTTTTACAGATGCTGTAGGTAATAGGTACTTCAGATTTACTAAAGTGCATGATTGCTTTTTAAACTGTGCATTTCTTCATAATAATGCATTGTAAATAAGTTGTTGTACTGCAAAACATTGCCACTCTTTCAAAAGCCTCTAAAGTTCTTAAAAACACTCACTCTTATTTGGCTTTTAAAAACTAGCTATTAATATTTACATTTGTGACTGTGCACAAATACATAAAATCATCATAAAAGCCAGAGGTTTAAATGCCTGCCCTTCCATTCACCAGGTCAGGAAGAACTTTTAGATCTGTCTTAGAGGATTTCTTGCTATTACAAATATGAAACAAGGATGTTAAAATGAAAAGAAGCAAATTTAATAATAATAATAAAAAAAATACTTGCAAGGGACAGAGCTCAGCTTGATGGCCTCAGAGAGTGGAAGGAGATTATGTTAAAGCATAAATGGAGTTTTAACATTTTTAAATCCAGAAGGTCTAATCTAATCTAATCCTTTTCAATCCAATTTTTTTAATGCAGCCTAGACATCAGATTAAAGCTTGCACTGTTTTAGGCCATTGTAAAAAGAATCAGCAGCTGTGCTGGCTTTCTAATATTCAGCATTTCAAAGGGGATTTTAAATGAATCAAAAGAATAATTATGAAATATAAACAAAGGAAAACTTATAAATTAGAAACCAGGTATCTTATTTTTACTTTAAGGTAAAACAAATTAAAATTTCTTTTCATAACTTTGCCCTTTCTGGCAATTGAAATATGTTAAAAATATAAAAAGGAAGAATCTATTCCTGAGGTCGTATAATACTATAAAGGCAATGGCTTTAAGTAAGAGGGATTTTTTTTGTGAAGTAATTCCTTTTCTTTTTTTTTTAAAGTTGTTTAGTACCAATAACTCGATAAAATCAACAATCTGAATTTTGTCTGCTGAGTTTTTTAGAGTGATGCTAATGATATATATCAATCAGATAGAAAGCTTTGCTTTCTTTCCATTATTTTTCTGGGTTTTTTTTGTTTTGTTTTCTTTGGTTTTTTGGTTGGTTTTTTTTTTTTTTTGATGCTGCTGCATTTTGAATTTTTAGAGAATCTTAAATCATTGCAAAATTTAAGGTAATATACTCTAGATTACCATGTCCCATACAGCAGCTATTTGCTTGTACCAAGATTTCCAAGATCTTTCTTGCCTCCTGTGTCAGTCAAATGATAAACTACTTATTGCTGATGAAACAAATCGGCCTTGTTATCTTTAAGACCCTTATTTCTCCCAGGGAACCCCCAAAATATTCTATGAGGAGCTTTCAGTTAGATTAGCAAGTTCTTAGTCATTGGGAAAAAAATTAAAACACTGTAGGAAGATAACCATCATCATGTATATTAGAGTATAATTTTCAAGACTTTTGGGTCTGGCTCTGTTCCTAGTAACGTCAAAGCCACAGTGGGATTCTATCCAGCAGAAAGTAGTTTAATCTAGCAGTGAAAAATTTGGAAATACAACCCACAAATGCTAGAGTACTACTGTTTTGAGACTTGTGGACCCCCTTAAAAATTTGTAGTGGCAGGATAGATTTCTTTAGAAATATGCATGTAAATGTGATTTTGTTTTTAATATACATCTTGACAGGTTTTCAAGAGCTCATCTTAGGGCTCTTTCTGCAGTTCACTAGTCTAAACTGGATCCTATGGTAAAATTTTTTACTTTGTTGAAAATACCTCAGGATAGTTTTGCTTAAGGTGATGGACTGTGGTGGACAGAGAAATGAAAATGCTTTATATTCCTCTGGATTAGTAGTTATTCAGAGCGAATGAACATGGATTTGGATCTTAGTGGCCTGAACATACACAGAGTAGCTTTAAGCCTTAATGTTCTTGTCAGAAAAAAAAAAGAAAAAGAAAAAAAAAAAACCCAAAAAAAACAAACAAACAAACAAAAAACAATAACAAAAAACCCCAAAACAAAACAAAACAAAACAACCAAAAAAACCAAAAAAAAACCCCAAGCAAGCAAGCAAGCAAGCAAGCAAGCAACCAACCAACCAACCAACCAACCAACCAACCAAAAAATCCAAACCCAAAAAAGCCAAAATGAACAATGACAATACCACAAAAAACACCCCACAAACCAAACCACCCCAAACAAACAAAAAAACCAAACCACAAAAAGAACAATCTAGGGTTTTCTTTCCTAAAGAGAACAAATTTTTACAGCTCAGAATATCAGATGAGACTAAAGAACTCTTTTCATATAAGAATTTCAGATAATGACAAATAATTAAAATACACTGGGAGGCACAACAAAGTCTGGCCTATAAATCAGACTGAAATGAACCTTCAGTGTCTAATTCTGAAGCCAGTCAAACTGATGGATATCCAAAAGACTTGCAAATTCAAGATCTATTTATACTTTTTGCCTTTTTTTTATAACACCCTGTAATCAATCAGTTTTGGGATGAAATAAACAGTATACAAGACAAAGCAGGTGATGTGCAGTGTTTAAAAGTGCATATGCAGGAAGTAATCATGATGCAGCATGTTCTTTTGGAGATGATGTTTTCATATATGTTTCATCATGTTTCCAGGTGACACCAAGGAGAGAGAAGAGAGGCTGAGGAAGTATGTAATGGAGACTCTGAAATAGGTGGTATCTAAATGTTAAGCAAAGCCAAATTCTTCTTAGTATTTTGGCTAATAGACTTTTATGGTCTAATGTCTTTTTATTTTTTCTGTCTCTTCCTCCTTTCCACATACTTTTCATAAATTTCCAGTTGTTCTGAGATGAAGTTAATAGGACACACAAAAGCAACAGCTCACTGCTGATATGTATAGCAAAGATGCTGGACTGCAAGAGTGAAGTGCAGGAACTGAGAAAACTTCCCATATCTCACTCCAAATGTATGCAGATTGGCCATTGGAATGAATGTTCGTGCACTGCAACCTGCTGGAAAAAGACTTGAGTGAAAGAGGAAACAGAGACTTTAATGCATTTGAATTGGCTCTCTAATTAGGGAATTCAAAAGACCAAGAGTTTTGATTGCATGTGGGTACAAAAAAACCATACTATTGTTTAGACAATATGTTTCAAAAATGAGGATGCACTAATGTTGTCATAACAGTAACAGCTATGATTACCAAAGCACCACAAAATTGAGCTAAAATGTGGACTTACCTGTTTCCCTTTACATAATGTAGTCTTTTGCTAGTACACTGTTAAAAAATATACCAACAAACACTAAACTATTTTAGTTAATACGTGGGAAAACACACTGGTCAGGTTTTCTTAAGAAAAAGAGAGAATGTATCTAATAGGTGCAGTCGTGTCAATCATACATTTAAACTATCAAAATAAAATTCTGTTATTATGTGAAGGATTACCTAACACTGGTGTAGTAAGTACATGTGTATTCAGACCACCTGGTTGAATAGTCAAGATCTGAAAGGATCTGCACATTTCTGTCAGGTAGAATAAAAAAGTCCATTTTTCCAAGTGTTCTAAAATACATTATAAGGAGGCATAGAAGCCACTGAGTTAGGGAATGTAAACCCTCACAGTCAATACCTTTCTTATATTTGCCCTTTTCTAATTTTGTGCGAATAAATGTCTGCACATAATATTGGACAATGATGAATTCAGAAATTAATTTTGAATAATGATTCTTTCTTTGCAAGCTGGCATTTCCACTTCCAAAATTACACTCTATGCCACACTGTTAACCTGGGAAAATAAATAGACCCCGATTTATTTGAAATAAGCATGAGATATTCATCCCAAATCTTCCTTGACCAGTGAACATTTTATTTGTTCACACTTCAGGTCTTATATGTACCATGGCTGGGATCTTCTAGATTTTTATTCATTCATTAAAAAGCATCTTTCATCTGTTAGAAATTACTGACATTGGAACAGGAAAGTTGCAGTCTTGATTTTCTATTTGCCCATTCCTTTTTGGGGCAGCACATGATCCCTCCAGCTGCCTTGCCCTTACTGTACATATCATCTGACAAACAATACCTGCTTTTTAGACCATGGATGGTGGGATATAATCAGAAGTGCAAACCAAGTTTTTTTCCATTAAAATAGGATATTAACACTTCATATTAAAGTCTAAGTAAAGGCGTGAAATATCCCTGGTCACTTTTGCTTTTGCATATTAATATAGCCAAGTGCATAATATAGCCTGTAGCAATTAAATAATGAAAGGCAAACTGATGATTGCGGAGAGAAAGTTTTTATTATATAGCACAGTGATAGTTTTCTTCCCCTTGCTTCTGACTTTCTGTTGACATTGGTGTTGCTTATCATTTCCAGCCTCCCACACATATTGATTACCTCTCAAGATGATGCCCTCTGGTCTCCCTTGACTTGCTGCTTTATCTCGCTCTGTAACACTTGTACAATTTTAGTCACTTCTATTCATACACATGGGCCAAATTTTTCCTTTTTTTTTTTGCCAGGGAGTTACCTCAAGTATAAATTTGACCCTCATTCTTTCTTACTGCTTCTGAAATCAGGTTTCCAAACAGATGAAGACCCATGACAAAATATTTATGGTGTAAGACTTGACCCTGCACACAGAGAGAAACACAAGGTCTCTAATCAAAACTGTAACGTCTTCAGAGGCACAATCACGTGATTTTAAGTCTGTGACAGAGTTTTCATCCTCCACGTGTTGGCAGTGGTTTCTGCAGTTACCTGATTAG
Source organism: Phainopepla nitens (assembly GCA_013400175.1). Classification (NCBI taxonomy): domain Eukaryota; kingdom Metazoa; phylum Chordata; class Aves; order Passeriformes; family Bombycillidae; genus Phainopepla; species Phainopepla nitens. The sequence goes on along the minus strand of VXBQ01014764.1, from coordinate 91,342 downwards.
CACATAGGTTTTGGTGTGTATTCTCTGCTCTATTCTGTGTGTACTTTCAAGGCTGATTTGAAGCCTTCTTTGTGATCCTGTTATCTTGAGCTGTTGGTATGTCACTGAATCCTCCAGCATAAGTCTGAGGAGGACAGTGTCCCCAGGGAATAGCTAAGAACCGTGCCAGGTTCCAGTAACACTTCAGCAGTGCCCTGCTTCTGCTGGGAATGATATGGAAACCTCTGTGACAGTAGTGGGAAAGAAAAAAAACAAAACAAAAAAAATCATATCAGTTCTCCAATAAACTAGCAAATTGTAAATTAATTCAGTTTCTTCATTTCTGCGTAGGATAGAATGGCAAAAACCTTGAAAAATGCTTATATAAACACAGTAAATGTAAAAAATTAAGTATGACTTCTATTTTAATTACTTGAACAACATAACATTAAGGACAGATTACTAAGGGCAATATTTTTAAAGATGGGAAACCTTTCACACCTTACTGTGATGATGTTCACTGTGATAGAATTACTCATTTTAATATATTTTTCCTGCAGTAACCAATGTAAACAAATTTACTCACAGTGATTACAAATATCACACATTTTTTATATATGGCTACATCTGGATTTGTGTATAAATTCAACCATTTAATGTGAAGTTGGAAAATCATGTTTTCACAGGGATAAAAAACTTGACTTTAAGAAATTTACATAATTTTCAATGCAACCACTAAAAAATGTATTTTCGCTGAAAAACAGACAGAACAGGCAGGATATTGAAAGCACCTTTTAAAGATATCTCTGATCACTCCATTCAATAATATCATGAAGATTTTGTGCAGTCTCTAGGTAAAAACTCACAGGGGATGATTCCGTACTTTCCCTGGGAGATTTATTCTAGCAGCATAAAACACTCCACTGGCAGAAGTTTTTGCTCATATTTATCTTGCATTTCCCCTTTTTCAAGTGTTATTTTATTACACCCTGTCTAACTCTGATGTATTGTATCATATGTTTTAAATTATACTTCTAGTCCCTTTTATCAATTGCTGTGAGAATCTGACTTTTATGGTGTTTGTGAAGTGTCTTCATTCCTAGTTCCTTCCTAGTGTGGGAGCTAAGAGTGATCAAAAAATCTAGATTAGAAACAGAATTTGTTGGAAGGACTACAATCTTATATATAGTTTAATAAATTATATATTGTTATATGAATATTAAAATCCTTCTGTGTTGAATATAACCTGCAAAGAGAGAAGACATTTTGGAGACAAAAATAGAAATTTAATAGGTTTAGTTTTCCATATTCAAAAGAAATTTAGCTGTTATTTTCCAGACAAATGTATTTTTCACTAGTTTTTAAAGTAAAACCATGAGGATATTAAATAAATGTATCACTAACTATGACAAACACAAGATTTGAAACCTTGACTGTTTCAGAGGTTTCCTTCTTGTCCTGGCAGAGGTTCAGAAATATAACATTTTTGTTATAATGTTCTTGTTGACAGATGAGGAAGCACTTGGTGTCTATATCATGCTTCACAAAAAAGGTCTGTTCAGCTGTTCTGTTTTTAGAGCAAAGAACTGTAGTACAGGGATGCAGATGCTCACCTGTAATCAGGAAGCTCCTAGAGCTCTGATCTTAACACTAGGTGAGCTTTCCACCGCTGGCCTCATGCTCCATCATTATAAAGAGGACTGATGGTATTTGTAGCATAAAAAAAGTACACAGAAACATAATCATCACTAATAGAGCACTGACCTGGAAGATAGAGCTCTGACACAAAGCATTTTCACTGTGCAGATGTCCTCCCCAGGATCTCCTGTGGCAGGTTGGAGGGCAGTTTGCTGTGATTTGAGGCTTACCTTGCTGGTGCTTGCCCCTTCCTTGCCAAATACACAATGTGGTTCTGAAGCTAACCCATCTTTTTAAAGATGAAAAAAAGTGATATTTTACAAACTTTCTCCCACTACAGAAGCCAAATTTCCCAATTTCAAATGATGTACAGTCTCCAGTTTAATATGTGAGGCAGTTTAGGTCTATCTCTGGCAGTAAAGTAGATCATCTGTTCTCTGTTATCCCCTCAGCTGCATTAAAGTTCCAGTGTGAATATAGAATTCCACTTGCATATTGTGGATTTTATCTAAACTTGGACTCAAGCAAGTAAGTTATGCAATGACTTGGACTTAGCAAATAATAACAAACTCCTAAATTAGGCACATTTCCCTCACCAGATACATATGCTATATCAATATATCTCACAGAACTCAGATTCTTGCCTCACAGTTGGAAGCTGAAAGCTATACCAGCAGAACGATGTGAACATTGATGGTATTAATGTGAGGAATACTGGAGGTTGTCTGCCAGCCATTCAAATATTTTTGTTTTGTTCTGTACAACACACACCAGTTTGACAGTGTTCTTTCAACTCATGCGTGAAAAGAATTTTGTCAGTTATGTTATTTTATACAAAATTGATCACTGTATTGTCTCTCTTATATAAGAAAATCAGCTACTGGTTTATTCCTAATAAGATAAACTTGTGTTCATTTTTGATGAAATACTGTGGAAGAGTAAGATGGAATACTCCATATCCAAAGGAAATGTTTTAAAACCTTCATAAAAAGAATTACAGTGATTTAAATC
>VXBQ01014764.1:67087-87446 GCA_013400175.1 Phainopepla nitens | reverse complement strand
GACCTGGGGTTTAGCAAGAGCAGGGCGGCAAACTCTGCGCAGGGTAAATGCTGTTTTCCTTGCATTTCCTGTTGGCAAGCTATGTTAGAGAGATACTAATTTGATGATATTGTGGTTCCACAAAGTGGATGAGCTAAGTGTGCTTGGCACCAGGTGTGGCTGAAGAATGAAACAGCCTGGGCTCAGACATGCTTATTCTGCTGGCACACACGTAAAACAGCTGTTCTGACCCCGCAGCATTACACAGTCTGTTCTCTCCCTCTCCCCACACCTCAGATGGTCATCACCCTTAGCAGAGTGAGTCATCCTATATCAGACTCCCCTCAGAAGGGCTGCAATTGAGATTTCTCAGCTTCTCTACTTGATTTCACTGCTTCCTTCTCAGTACAGAAAGCCCACCAGAAAAAGCTGGTCAGTCAGTTGGAACAGAAGAAAATGGTGGAGTGTAAGAAAACCGGTAGGAATGCATGTGAAGGATTGGCCCATGACATACTGTTGTGAAAGAAATGTTAGAGAATGGTGTTTCTGACCCCATAGTCTTAAGAGAGAAGAGTTTTCCTAATGGGGAAACACCATTCTGTTTTTTCACAGCGCAACTCCACAGACTTTCTATGTCTGTACACTGTTTTTATCTGTAGGGAAGAGGAAAACTCTGATGTTTTTCCTGCTGTATGGCTAGGTAGTGGGAAAGGTGAAAACAAAGCCTTAAAGTTTATAGTCAGAATTTTAAACCACGGGAAGTGTGAAAATAAATAATGTTTTCTTTGCAATTTAAACCCACTCCATCTATAGTGCCACCTCCAAAATATTAGAATATATTAGCATGGTTTAAAAATTATATAACTAAGGGGAAGAATATGCTTAGGGAAGCATACAGAAGACTTTAAAATTTATAGTAACAAGTATAAGAAAAGTGCCATTTAATATTTAACATTGGATTCAGCCTCTATCACTTTTGGCTGAAAACTATATACTACTAGTTGACAGAATCCCGAAGTAGGACTCATAAAGAAATTAGAAAAAATTTCCACCAAAAAATCCCCACAAACCTGAAATAAACCAACTGAAGGGATCTTCTCTTTGGGGGGAGAAGAACAACAACCTAGAAAGGCAAAAGTTGTAAAATGATGAACAGTCATAAGGCATGTAACGTATGTTCTTCAATCTTTTCTATAAATGCAAGTGCACTGAATCAATTAATTCCAAGGTAAGACAAGGAAATAGCCTTCATTGATCAAAATAAGTCAGAAGAACTTTTGACTGGTAGTATATAAATGCCACTGAGCTGACTGAAATGTTATGTTTAAACATGGAAAATTTTTTATTGCAGGATTGTTTATGTTAAGACATTTGATATTACTACAGTCAGAGGCTTTTGGCAAGATAGACTGTTAATCCAAATTAATGTGGTGATTAACATATCTGCATTATGGCATCTTTTAGAACTTACGTGATATAAAAGTTAAGAGGAACAGGCCAGCCAAGGGTTTAACCTCGCCAAGCGTGCCTAAGCAGTGCCACACATAACAGCGCTCCTGCTCCTCCCTCCCCGTGTCTGACAAATTGCAGAGGTAGAAGGACAATAGATAAGTACCAGGTGTACAATTAGCAGCATTGAATGATGAGCAATTGAGACCATCTTGTATGTTCCTAGCATAGGTACAATGCAACCAATACAAATTACTGAAGTGGTACAAATATCTAAGAGATGGTTTATTTCCAATATGTGCAAGGAGACAGTTACACAGCTGTGCCTCAGTAATTCTGTTAGGTGATTAGTCTTGTCTATTTTGTAACTCCTTAGAGGAAATATGGAGATGAAGTGCACCCAGAAAGCCATGTGAGCAAAAGGTCTGCGAAAAGAATAAGGAGTAATTCTAACTCAGTTGAACAAAACCGTCTTTCAGGGTTCAGATGTTTGTGATGAAGATACATAGAACAAAGGAAGAGGACAGTCAAGCTGTTGCATACATATTTTTCACTTCCTGCTTGCAACTCAATTCATGTCACATGGGACTTTCATATCCCCATGACTCGGCAGATCCTTGATCTTGTTGTAACTGAATCCACCAAATCGTAAAAGACTTGTGGTAGGAATATGGCAGTTTTTTGAGACAACCTGAGAGAGCAGGAGCTGAGTCAAGCTGGTGAGGAAGGAATGTCAGGACAAACAACATCTTCAAGCTGACTAAATTCCTCAGAATTTTAAACCTAACTCAGAACCTGAAGCTTCACTCTTTACCCAGGGACAATACTCAAGTTGTTACTGATATTTGTGAAAGGACCACAACTTATTCGTCCCTTCAAACCCTCTCATTTCCCTGTATTTGCCTTCACTAATGTGTGGTAAATGTGGCATGGTAAAAGCACACAGAGCCTGTAAAATGTACTTCCTTTTCAGCCTGCACATTTGTACTCTATGGAGGATTTAGCCCTTATCACCCACTCACTGGAGTCACACGTGAATGCACAGCAGAGATTTGTCATTAACAGGTTAACTGTTAACTGACAACCCTCATGAACCTGGACACCAAAATTCGTGGCTTAGTCATCATCCACCTTGAAGGAAGTGAGGGGGACCTATAAATCACTCCAATCAATTACCCCCTCCCCCTAAGAAATGTAGTCAAAGCACTCCAGAAATAAAACCATATGGCACAATCATGTCAGCTCTGTTTATATAAGCTGTTCCTAGAAACAGCAGTAGTGTAATAGCAGATTTCCATATACTGAATCAATATTTGAGTGTTGGAGACCAGGTGTTTTATAAGATGCCATTAAGTGAGCAGAGCACATTAGCAGGTTCAAAACAGACTGTGGAGGGCTCCTCAGCCCCTGTGTCTCCACTTGCATTCCTCAGTCTCACAGCACCAACATGTACTCTCCAAATCCTTTTGATTGGATTCAGCAGACCCAGACAGATTGTGAACTATCGTGCCGTGTTTTTTCTCACACAGTTTCATGCATTTGGGACCAGCAATAAGAAGCTAATGAGCTGCTTGTTTATTTGACTAACAGCTCCTGGTAGATGTTCTCATTGGGTTACACAGGCTTTCAGAGGTCTCATTTTTGCATTGCATTGTTTCTAGGTTGCAGTGTGGTGGCTTTAGCTGTACATTAATGAGCACCCTGCATGGCTGGAGACATTTGTCTGTCATTCAGTTTAAGACAGAAAAGCACAGGCTGCGCTCACTGGCTTGCCAAGCACTTGGTGCAGTTGTAGATGTATGGTTTGAAATATAAGGTATAAAGTTTAACTGCAATCTTATCAGTCTTGATTACAAGAGATATAAGATGTGAAGTCAAAATTATATAGGAATTATTCTGGCTATTGCAACTCTGTTGTGTTGTATCATATATGACTATATATTTTTGCATTATTTAGCATTTTAAGCCACGATCTGAAAACCAGAATATTTTGCAGTCTACTAAGAAATTTATATTTTCCTAGATATATGGTGCTTTATAAGAATAAATTTCATATTACCTATATCTGTTCTTTTCCTGTGCAGCAGGTTGAATTAAAAGCAAATGACAGTAAATGTTAACCTTTTCAATATTTTTCTCAAGGAGAAGCAAACTTCAAAGCTCCTGAGCTGCTGACATGATGGATGACATAAATATAGGTTTCTGCTTTTTTTCTCCCACTCTCCATTGCTTACTACCAAGTCATCTTTACCCTGCTACTAAAAAAATCTTGCCTCAGGAAGTTTTGTTGATTCCAGTCTGTTCGATGATGTACAGTCAATTTTCTCTAATAATATTAATAAATTCATAATAATAAAAATAATCATTATTGGATATTAACTTGTAGTTATTTTAGGCAAATTATCACCGTGCTTATGACAACTTTTGTATGTGAACAGAGATTTCTTTAAAAGGCAGACAGTTTTAGTGGTGAGAACATGGGTATGAATGGACAGTAACTCAAACCTTGCTTTGTTTGTTTCCTTTTTGATAAAATATTTGAACAGTAGATCCAAATATTAACAATAAAAAATACTTTTTATTCCTGTCAATTTGAGGTCAGAATTCTTGTTAGCCTTTATTTATTAAAAAACTCTACTCCTCACCCTCAAGCTTACTTGGAAATTGAGATTAAATCTGACTTTCCATTTTGCCTAATATTCAGTTTAAAAAAATTGACAAACGACTGTGATACATGAGGGCCATCTTTCTGAGAACTGATTATTTTCTAGCATTTTTCCCTGTAAGCTTTTCACTGCAAGGCTAATTTCACTTTGGGAAAAGCCTGGAAGAAAATAACTGCAAAGGGTTTTCTAATGGTTCTGCAGATCCCATGCAGTCCTTTGAGGGCAACAAAGATAATACTGGCAAAAGCATTTTATTAAATCAGAATAGGACCTGGTACAGGTGGGCTCCGAAAGCACATATTTTTAAAAAATAATTTCCAAAAATTAATCTGTAATCTTATGAATTGTTGTTTCTTTGTGTATGCGTGTATGTGTGTGTGTGTATAGAAAATATTGTTTATCCATCACTATGTCTTCAGATGAGAGACTGAATACTATTTCAGTGGGCACTGTTTACTAGGGTGCTTTTGTGGCAGATTTGTCATGATAATCAATGTGCAGTTTTTATTTTTGTGGGATATTAGAAACTGCTTGTGAAATTACTTTATGCTTCTTTACTTTATCCGTTTTTGAGGAGTAATATTGCAGCACTGAATGAAAATAAAACATTGCTCAATGGTTCATATGGCACTCAGATGTCACAACAATTATACTGTACTGGAAGGAAAATAAAACAAATGTCCAAACTCTGAAATTTGCTTTTCTGGGGAAGAAAAAAGGGGAAGTATATTTTTTGTACCTTTTATCATGTTCCACTGTAAACTCTTGATAGAAACTATGCTGCAATGGAATCTAGATACCAACAAGCTTGTAGGAAATTGATAGCTAACCAAATATTGTTAGAAACAAGCCACTTTTTTTGGCTCTGTATCAGGTATATAGTAGCATAAATACTGTGGCTACTAGCAGAAAATATATTCTCTGATTAGTCAATGCAGAATAGGCAACAAATTGAACAATTATTTCATTTGTTGAAATTTTACAATATTCTTTAAAAATTGAAATAAAATATTCCAATTCCTATTAAAAATGGAAAAAGTAACTTTAAATAGGTTGAATTTTTAGGCGGTTTTATCATCATGTTTAATTTCTCTTCCAATTCTCTTCTGTGACCAAAATTTAATCAAGATGCCCCAAAGTTCCTCTTGTTAGAGGCAGTCCTTCAGAGGAGTTCTACAGCCACACTCTATCGTAGAATTCAGAATTGGAGTTCTCTACCTGATTCAGAATGAATCTGTGTTTTAATAAATATAAGGAAGCTGGACCAGATCCTAATTAAAACATATCTTCAGAAATGGTAGAATACACATGTATTGTGTATTGCAATAAAATCCTTCAGCATGATGATTGAAACTCATTTTAAATTTTAAAATGACAAAATTCTTTTCTATGAAAGGTTTTGTGCATTGATACTTCCAATTAGTTTGAAAAGGAATGTTTAAAGATCAGAATTACTTATGGGACAGAAACGTTAATTTAAAAAAATCTTTCAAATTCAATATATTTTAAATTCTACCAGCCTTGCAACCCAAAAAGCAAATGAGAACAAACAGGGATTGTCAATTGAAAAGTTTAGTGTTCTTTTGGGCACTGAAGAAGAAAAACTGTAGTTTATTAATGATGCATTTTGGTAAGATCTTATTAGAAGTTGAGGCTGCTGAGCTCTGATTTATCCTCCACTAGCAACTGGATAGAGTGTAGCCATTCACTCATTTCTCACAACCCTCCTCCTGGTGGGATGGGCAAGGAAATCAGAAAAAATGTCTGAAACTCATGGGTTGAGATAAGAATAGTTTTATAAGTGAAATTACGTATAATAATGATGATGATGATGATGATGATGATGAGAAAGAGAGAGGAGCAAAGCCCGCGAGAGGCGAGCGATGCGCAGTGCCGTGGTCAGTCAGCACCTGCTGACCGATGCCCAGCCCGTCCCCCAGCAGTGCCCAGCCCCTCCCAGCCAGCTCCCCCAGGTCTGTGTATGGAACATCCCCTTGGCCAGGTCGGGTCAGCTCTCCTNTGATCTTGAAGGTCTCTTCCAACCTAGTCATTCTGTGATTCTGTGATTTTGTGATCTCTGCGCCACCAGCGTGATTCTCACACTGAATGCAAAGCACAGCAATGTACTGGCTGTTAAGAAGAAAATTACCCCAGCTGAAATAGGGCAGCTGTTAATGTAGTATAGTGAGATTTAATAAGGTAAATGTCAACATTTGTCTTAGAACCATTAAGTAAAATTTTGACAAGTAATTTCAACTTTTTTCACCTACACAGAATTCTTTCATGTGTATACAGTTATGCATGTAAGTATTTGCCTGTGCATGTTAAACCTTTTCATATCAGATGTTCTTTCTGTTTTGCCAGATTTTGTAAGGCAAAAAGGCTAAAGATGCATGTTTTCAATTGCAGGAATCTTTTGTGCTCTACTAATGTACTTTTGTATAATGTAGCAATTTAAAAATGACAGTTACATTTCATTACAAATTAATCTGAGGCATTGTTTTGATCGAAATTCCACAGAATGAATCTTATTGAATCATGAGGTCAGTTAGATATGAATAAAAGAAATCATGATTGCAGTCTTTAGCTCTAGATAGAAATAAAAAATAGATACTTAAGAAAAATCCAAAATGTAGCTTATATTATTCTTCTGAAGTGTGAACATGGGAAAAGAATATTTTGAAAAGATACTAGGTAACAAAATCCCACAAGTATTTTAGCTGTCTTTAAAATAATGGCTTCCTAATTTAAACCCAAAATACAGCTTTTAATATGAATCCTTCATAGGGAAGTGTCCTGCATGGGCTCTTTCTGTGAACAGCAAACACTAATTCAAAATATTATCCTAGATAGAAAAATAAAAGCAAATCCCCTTTAAAAGTCAAAAAAATTACTTGCTAGCAGAAAAACACAAAAAGCCACTTAAACTGGTTAGTGTGCCTGCTCTCATACCCAAACTAATTTCCTATACATATCGTGATTGCACTCAAGAGACAACATACACAAAGCCTGCTGAATTTTCAGTGAGATACTTGGTCTTTGATTTCTCCACTGCCAATGCACTCTGCTTAGTAAGAGAGAGACAGAAAAGCTGTTTCCTGGCTATGTTACAATTTAATACATCTCTGGAATTTTATTTTCTCCTTGAAATTAGGAAGCCATTATTTTAATGACAGTTAAAAGCAGTTCAAACCCCACTTGATGGGAACTGTAGAATCCCTTGGCTAAAATAGATAGGTAGCTAATTTCCAGAAGAAATAACAAGGTTTCTCAAGAGTACAACTACTAAAAAATGAATGATGCCCAGGACATTTACAGCAGGGAGTCTTGGAGAAGTATGTTTCCAAAGACTTCAAAACTTAACATCTAAGTATGTTGCAGATTTATTTTCACAGCCACCAACACTAACCAATATCTGCACTGGTAGACTGATTCTTTCTTTGTAAGTCAACAGACTCAGAGCTCAACCGTATATTTTTGGTTTAGGATTTTTTTTCCCCCCAAGCATGCCATGATAGGGCATACTTGAAAAGTTCTCTTGGTCGGAGTTGGACCAGACTAAAACAAGATATTATTTGTAATGTTGATGCCTTCCAGGCATCTCTTCTTTATAGGAAAAGCTACAGATTTTTACATTCTGCCTCACATTGTTCTGAGATAAAGGAATATCTGAATCTACCATTTGACTAAGGAGTGAGCTAGATTAATTTCTAGAGTATTTTCCAATTTTATATTGGCATAATTTTATTATGTAAAGAATTTGCATTTACAATTTAAGAACAATGCTTAATGGTCATATGCTTGATAAACTACATAGCAAGTATAAAGCATGCATATTATTTTGCCAAGAAAATAATTTTCTTTTTTATGAGATGACAGTGAATTGAAAATTATGAGTTGTAAATCCTTGCACTTGTAAGAAAAAATGTATCAAAACTGCCTCTAATCTACAGTATGAAAATATTCTCCTTATTCTTTTTTCCTATTCTTGTGATAATCCACAGTTTTAAGAACAGAGGCAACTATTAACAGACTGTCATTTGTAGAACTGTCTTTTTGGACTGATGGAATACGATACAGCAATATTTCATCATAGAATTCAGAAGTTTTCTTCTGCATATTGTTTGTTCCTGTTTACAGTTATTTATTTTGAATGTGTCAAGTCAGTTTAACAATCTCTGTGTACTTGTAAAACCAAAATACTTTGAGGTAGAAAACGTATTTCAATCCATTTGAAGCAGCAGCCAATTCGGCTGATGAAAGTAGTTTGGTATGATGCATTTAAATTTTGATCTGGCCCATAAGTAATATTGGTGTGACCTTAGTAGGGGTCTTAAGAATATTTCAAGAATATGAGAATATTATGTAAGAATATTATAGTGGCTGAGACTAAATATCTTCAACATCCACAATCATTGTCATTATTTGAGATAAACTTCTCAGATTATTTTGGAACTAAAATGCATTCATATATGGTCTTTTGATGACATGTCCCACTGTGAAGGGTGTCTTGCAGAAGAATATTGTAAGCAAAAAGCATCAGATTATTGTGCAGATAATTTAGGGACCAAGCCAAAACTTTGAGAGTGATTGGATATATCTGACACATCTACTCATTTTAAGGTGATTACTACCTTGCAATTTTACTTGCTTTTACTTTCCCAAGAGTTAATGTGTATACCTAGTGATTTCTAGAATAAGGTATGTTATAAAGGATTTTGAGGATATTGAAATGGAAAACTTCAGATTACTCATTATATTGTATTATATATATAAATATACATATATAATAAATTACATTCACTTTTGATCAAAGTTAAATCAAAAAACTTCAAAATATAGTAACCCTGTAAATCAAAAATGAAGATTTTAAAAAATATTTCGATTTTATATGCTTTATGGACACATAACTGGGCTTCACTTAGCATTTACTGTTTGCAGTTCACTTTGGAATTATTGACCGCACACATAAATTTGGACCAAAGAATCAGGGCAGAAAATAAAGCATGCGGTCTCTTTCAATAATAACTCATGGTTTGTTAAATTTCAGAATCTTTGTACTGTTTCTTCATAATGTTAGTTTAATGAAGAGAAGAAAAAATCCCTTGTATTTCAAAACTTTAATTTTGTTTGCAATGTTTCCTGCTTGATCTACATACTGCATATGATTTTCTGTCTAAACTAATGAAAGGGATCACATCTTGCTATTAAGAAATGTGTCAACTTTCTCCACCTTTTGCTGCTTTAGAGTCCTCTTTTTTTTTTTAATCAAGCCTTTCTTAAGCATTAATTTTAATTAATGGTTTTTTTATTAGGAATGAATAACATATTTTTATATCCATGTTTTTATTTTATGTCAGCTCTGAACTGAAGATCAAGACAAAAAAGTGTGTAACTTCGTGCCAGCACAGTTGGTATGTATTTTATCAACACTGTCCTATTTAACTTCTGTGTTAAACAAGGATTGTTCCTTTCAGGGACATAAACAAACCAATTTTCTGGAAAAGTAGCATTCAGAAAAAAATCGCTTTTTCCTGAACTCCTTTTATATGCTGTCTAATTCTACTTCATTCTCAGTGGAGAATTCATTGTCTTTAGTTGCATCCAGGATAATGAACTAANTTGCATCCAGGATAATGAACTAAAAGGACATATAGAACAGTGAAAAGATACTGATAGTGAATCTTATGTGATAACATTATTGTTTCCATAGTATCCTGGCCCACTGGGCTGAGAGCAGAAAATTTCCCTGACTCTCCTCTCAGGTGCATGTTGTTTTGCTTCACAACTGGTGGGAAAAGTCCCTGACTTGTTACAATTCTATCCTAAATGTTCATTGTAATCTTTGGAAACAGGTTACTAGGATTGATGAATCCCTTGTCTAACAGATATTCTTCTCCTTTAAGGTCCTGCTCTATTGCATGGACTCGCATTGCATGAAAGCTGTTGAAATATAATGTCTGAAATTCTTTGCACATACCAGCAGCTATGACCCAAGCTATTTGTAAATTATGACTTTGCCTAAAACAGCAAATATATCCATCCTTCTAATTTTCTGGGATATTAAAAAATTTCAGAGATGAAAAAAAAGGAGATTTGAACATGTAACAATGTTTTCTCTCCACAAGCCTGATTGAAGTGTTATTGTAATATTTAGTTTGAGATATCTGAATAATGTGGAAAATCTTATAGCCAAAAATACAAACTAGGGTAATTGTAATAATAAAGCTTCAGGAAACCTACATTTTAAAAATGAAATGTTTCACCAAATCTGAGGGAGTTACAAATCCCCAAATCAGCTGTTTATTTCACTAAGTGCTCCAGAACCTTTTCTTTCACCTTATTTTATCTAAAGTTGAGCGATATTTTTATATATGATTCTCATTAAAGACCTTTTTTACTTTTTAAATCTGTACTAGCAATTACTAGCAATTATTTCTGTTCTATAACTACCATCATCTATTTCAGATGAAAATGCTTGAATTTTTTTTCCACTATTAAAAAACACTTTCATCTACCTAAAAAATCTACTACAGATAGCCAGGAAATTTATGCCTTGTGCATGCACAGATAAAATTATTTTTCTCATTTAAAATGACACTGGCTACCCAGTCTTGAGTGGTCCAAAGCAGCCAGCAATAGATAGCATGACTTATTTTTCTTCAAGACATAAATAGATATACCTAAAATGTGCTTAAAAAGTAAGACTGAATATTTTCAAAATATTTTAAAATTGTTTTATATGGAGCCATTTTTATTTTATATCAAAAAGATACTTTTCAATTACCACAACCTTTCTCAGAAGTTTGTCCACACTTCTGTGTTATTTATCGGAAAATTTTAACCTTGTATGACAGTCCAAGAGGAAGGTTAGAATGAATGAGACTAATTTTTCCTTCATGATAACAGGAATCCAGAGCTCAGTTATCATTATTCAAGTCTAAAGAATAGTAATGAATGAGGTTTATAGCACTATTTTTCTTAATTTCTCAAATCCCTATTTTTCAGAATGGCAGTATATATTTTAAGCATGTGCTGTCTACAGATAGACAGAAAACTTCTGGAAGGATCCTGGGTAAACTGGATGGGAATGAGTTTGAATTCTATATACATATAGATATGGATATCTGTATATTTCAAATGGCAGGGACATCTTTAACTGGGGATTTTTTTCTCCTTTAAAACTAAGACAAAAATCTGGTGAAACACCCTGAAGCAGGTTAACAAATGGACCACAATTAGTAATATAGAATGTTCCTATTCTTGACAGGAAAAGTGTGCAAACAATATTGTTGGCTATTTATATGTATAAATCCCTTCTTAACAATCACTGGCATTCTCTAAAAGCAATATTCTAGAATTCTTTAGTGATGAGAATACAGATTGCTACTTGAAACAGGTCACTTATTCATAGATGCCAAGTAATCTTTGAGGTAATGCACAGAGGGCTGGGACAGCTCATAGCTGACACTTGTAATGCTGCCAGAGTCAGGGGTCTTCTGCAAAAAGTATGTCTTTGAATGTTTACTGTATATTAAAGCAACCTAGAGTGGTCAACAGTTTAAGACTGAGATACAAAACAGTAAGTTACAGGTGATACTTTTCTACTCTCTCTCAGTGAGAAAATCGATATATGTCTAGACTCTTTTCTTCCCGCTTCACCATTTTTATTTCTCAGTATTGCTTTGTCAGAAGACTGGATATTGAATAAGTAAATATGAGTAAATTTAGCTCTGCTTGTCAAAGCAGGTACGGCTTATTTTACATACAGTCAGTCGAAGATTAATGGAAGTGAATTATTCTGGAAACCCAGATATTGCAATGATCAGCAATGTGGATTTTTATATAAATAATTAGACAACATTGTGCATAATTCACAAACATAGACGACTTTGTATTAGAGGAGACTTCAGTATCATGAGGATAAGAAATCTAAAAAAGACAAATAGGTATTTTGATAAATGACCAGTTCCCCCCCTTCTGCTCTTTCCTCTTTCTGATCATTGTACTATATCTTTGATAGACCTTTCTGTGCTTGAACCTCATGCCCTTGCTCTGGTGAAATGTGTTAGCCTCCAAGAATGGCTGCAAAGCCAAAATTTATGTCCTTGGACTGCTGAGACAGGTGATCAAATTACTGAACACCTACTGTGAGAAGACCGAACACTCCAGAAGAGAGAAATGTACTCAGCAGTACCACTTTTATGATCTACCTCCTGCATATATACTTATGTGTACTTCATTTGCTTCAACTGGCCTCAGGAATATTTCTGTGGATTAAACATAAATTAGTTTAATTGTATGCTATATTTCATCTAGACCAGTCTGTACAAGTAAAACCCTTCTAAAATCTTCCTTCCCTTCTGTGCATTTGGGTCCATGAAAAAAGGAAAAAGAGACATGTATTAGATGTACACCCAGCTTAAAGTATTTGTAGTCTCTCATATTTTTAAACTTATTAAAATTATGAAAATTTATACATTAAATAAGTTTAAACCCCATATTTTTAATCTAAAAGATGTTAGGTTCAGACTAGATAAAAGGAAGAAACTTTTTATGATTAGTGTGGTGAAATGCGGGAATACATTGTCCAGAAAAGTGATGGATGTTCCACCCCTGTAAAAGTTCAAAAGTTGGACGGGGCCCTGAGCAACCTGATCAAGTTGAAGATGTCCCTGCTCTTTGCAAGGGAGTTGGACTAGACAGTCTTTACAGCCTTCCAACAAAAATTCTATTGTGATTTCATGATTCTACATAGCCTGAACACACAGAGTCAAGTGAAAAAGTAAAAAATAACTTCACTATTAACTAGTAATCTACTTCCTATCGTCTCACCTGAATTAATAGGAAGGGAGAAAAGGAAAATAAATCCTACACCACCGTGTCCTATAGGGACATACTACAGAAATTAATACTAATGGGTATGGAGAGGATAGCACCTCCTTGTCTTTTGCTCATTGCCAGTGTATAAGTGCCCAAAATACTGCCCCTCACATTAAAGCAGTTGGTAAGAATGAAGACCAGGAAGCTAGCCAACTGCTGATATCTCAAGCAGTTGAGAGGAGCATTTTCTTACTATTTCAAAGCAAAATAAAATAATTTAAATTTAAAATGATATTTCTTAAATTGTCAAAACAGTAGGGAAAAAGAGAGTAAACTCTATCAGAGGATTTTTCATTTACTTGTTCGGCTGAACAACAGCCATCAGAGACATGCAAAAAGGAAGCCACATGGGTTGTATCACTGAATAGAAACACAAAACCAAAACTATTAACATCATTTAGACATTTCCCAGTCCATTGAATTTGATGCTGATAGAGATAGACTTCATTTGAAAGGGCAATGATCTGCATGCTTTTTGATCAATGTCTTGGGACAGTCTAATATAATTTCACTTTAGTGTAACAACAAGTCTACAGTTGTTTCTTCATAAAATACTTGTGTGTAGCAGAACTGTCTAAGAGATTAATATATGGAATGTTAATCAGTTGTGACTGTAACTGTCTGCACGTACATATCTGTATGCCACAAGGAGTGTTTGTAAATATCCATGGGAGAAAAATTTCATCTTTGTCCCTGGTTGACCAAGCTTACCTTCAAATGGTGCTGTGAAAATATATTCCCACCTTCAGAGCCCCTACTATTGATGCTGTCCTCTATATGCCAGATTTGAAACTTGCACCTAGCTGGTCATGTGTAACCATTGTTTATATGTGCTTATATGCTTGTGCATACATAAGCTATGTTTAAGCTAAAACATGAGCCTGGCTGTGCAGAGCTATGCCTTATATTTGGTAGAGGAAGCATCTCACAGCAATTCAAGCATGTTCTAGTCTCCTTAAACACAGTGCTGACAGCTGGGTATTGTAGCATGAATGGAACCATTTTTATTATTAGGTAAGTTAATCAAAAACACGTCCTCGTGGTAATCAATTCTGGTTTTGCACAAAATCTGGCATTCTTTTTTGCTGAATGGAATTCATGCAGCTCAAAATTTTTTATTGGTTTGGGGTTTTTTTGGTTTGTTATTACATTTTTAAGTGAAGATGCTAAATTTCTTACAGCAAAGTACAATTCCTAAATGACATTTAAATATATGTAATTTTAAGGAAAGGAATAAAAGATATGGAAAAAAATCTAGTGTTTTGTTTTATTTTGAAAGGTCCCTTTTTCTTATTTTCTTGACTATTTTTGTTTCATGAGCAAGATAAAGTGGGTCTTTTCACAAATCTAATAAAAAGTCTAGTGGAGCAGGTCAATTTCTTAGCCAAACATACTATAAAACTGTTCCAATACCTTAAAAATTTAAATAAATGACATTAAGACAATTCAAATTTTTGTCATTTTAAGAGAAATAACTAATTTTTGTTAATTATCTACACCTCAGAAAACTTGTATGTCAGCTGCTGGACCAAATGATCGTAGAAATACACAGAATTTTTAGAAGTGCCAGTATTGCAGGCAGTTTAAGGAGTGAAAAAGAAAGAATTACTTGGTTTCTCCTTATTCTGTAAAATGAGCAGTATTTATTAATGTTTATTCTTCACAGGGAAAGTACTGGGCAACTTAGAAAATTGAAATTTTGGTATATCAGGATGGGTGAACCTCAATTTTCATAAAGTCACCATGATATGTAGTTATATAATTCCAGAGTAAAAGAATGATGTTTACCTCTAGTCAGCTCCAGGGCAATGAAAGTTAGAAAACAGCAGTGTTCAAAATTCAGTTCTCCTCAAACAGAAGCCTGTGCTAGTTAGTTTCTCTGAGACACCAGCTGAAGGGAAGAAAATAGGAAGGCAGCAACCTTCCCCTCTAAGAAAGCCAGAGGAGCCCACCCCATCGGTAGAAGGCTCTTGGGAAGACAGGATTAGTTTGTCCAGTCTGTTTAGTATGATAGATCAAGGCAGTTTTGGTCATTGTCAAATGTTTAGAATATTTCTGTTAAACATGCAGGAAAAGGACTGAGGCTCAATGGAATTACTGCTCTGCAAGCTATTGTCAAAGAGAAACTGAAAACTGAAAAACTTTACCTACTAAATATTTCCAATACATATTTGTATTGGTGGAAACCATCTCAGACAATGATCATTGAAAAAATATTAAAATCCTTAGGAACAGATGAATTGTAGGTGCTGCATGTTTTACTGCTTGCTAATATGGAAAGCTTAATCCACAAAGGAATCATTTATGTGACTGCAGAGCTGAGCTAGCCAATGCACTCCCAGACCTATATAGTCCTGGTTTAGACAACTACACAGCTGAAATGTTCCTTATTCAGAGGCAAAGAATTTCTTTTGAAAACCTAATGCCACATGTAAAATGATCCCGTGAGCTATGTCTTATGTTTGAGGTTTGTACTGGTTGATATTTACAGTCCTTGACATTGTACTATTTGTTTTGCTTAAAAAATAAGAGTACCAGATGTCCCAAGTTAGAATAAACTTTGAAATACAGAACTAAAGGTGAAGGGCCTCACACAGAACTTCTTTCCATAGGAATGTAAAAAGGACAGAATTTGAAGTTAGGTATTTCTTTGTTCATACTATAATAAATGAACCTTACAACGGCCCTTACAATGCCATCCTCTACTGTCCTTGCCACCTACTCTATCCTGAATGAAGCCATGTACTGTTTACATACTGGGTTTTCAGAGCTGGGATTCTTTTATGTAGACAGAAAAATAATTTTTAATGTCATAAACTTATGCATGAAAACTCAAATATAGAGTTAGAAAGCTTTAAATTGATTGCAGGCTGCTAAAACGCTGAGTTAACAGAATAGAGAAATGCATTTGTATTTGAAGGTATCTGAATCTTTAAAGATATTTGTCTTTTGCCTGTTTCCTTAAAAGTGCAGATTAAAGAATACTTGCTTAGTTTTTCTTGCATTTTATTTGGCTTTTCTCTTTTCATTCCAGCATTACAATAAATCAAGCATCATGGAACAGCTAGATATTTCACTTAACTAAGGCTTCTGATTTGGAGTGAAATCTCTGATTCTTGATGAATTATCTAAGCTTTCTGCATAGTGCCTGGGGAAAGGGTGGGCAACTAGGAAAGAGATATGAAACACAGGGAGAAACACCTTGCCATAATTCTTCATTCTTGTAAGTCTGCATATGAAACATGGAGGATCTTAAAAGAAAGATGTTTCTATTCCATCCTGAATGTATTTTGATTGTATTGTAAAGTAAAAAAATTCCTCTGACATTGGCCAGGGCTTTTTTTCTCAAAATATTTGGTCAAATATATGTATAGTGGTCAATACACAAAATTAAATGTGATATTCTGAACACAATGTGAATAAGCCAACCCGACCCAGTACACCGGAACTAACAACTCTTTGTATCCAATTCAATCATGATTTGGCCATGGTAATTACACAAGGCAGACAGTAGTAACCAGTAGTGAACTTGATAGGGAAAGTCTTCATGATTTTTCTTCTTTCTTTTAGCAGGTGAATACTAGGAATGGCAGTCCTAGTCACAGGACAAAGTCTGTACAGAATTTATTACAGATGTTTAATGCTTCTGATGTTTAAAACTATGTTGGAAGACTAAAATTGTTGCTCATTATATCTTGTATTGCTCCCCAAATACTAATAGGCCAAGTAATAAAACCTGCAATATGGATGTCAAAACTGATCTCAAGCCAAAATTTGAATAAAAGATTGAGGCTGGAAAGGATTTACTTCTTCCCTTTTGGTTACTTGATCGGATTTCTGTTTTGTGAATGTTCTACATACTCAAACAAGTATTTTCCTGTTAATTTTAAAGTTTTCGATTAATTTAAGAAAAAGAATAATCAGTAAGGCTTTCTGAAGTGTTTTGTATTTATCATTCTTTATGGAATAACTCAATGGAAAGAAATTCTGCAGGTTATAGTAAGACAACAAACTTCATGGTATTCATTCTGATCTTTTTCAAAGATGCATGTCCTCTTAAAAGATGAAAGTGAAATGGCAACGTGAAATCAATTGAAATTATGTATTCAATTGCTCTTTAAGTGTTCCAGCCTAAATATTACTTGACAATTTAGACAGACTAAATTAGTATTCATTGAATGAGTGTAGTTTTGGCACAAATGCTGATGACAATTACCTAAAATTATCTCTGCATTGAATATTTATTGTAAATGACAACCAGATTACCAAGTTTTCTGTGCTTTCCACAGACTAACTGTAGATTATATAGGCCTGTGCAATATTAGAATGCCTCAATAAGAGAAAATTTCTGTTGGGTGTTTTTAAGACTAAGGGTCTTCAAAGTGTAAGCTCACCCTTACTAAGGGTGAGCAAAAAAACTAGAAGGAGAATTTCATAAATGAAAAACACAGAATCAAAATTATTAAGATTCTTATTGTGTTTTTATTTTCTGATTTTCCTAAAATCTTAGATGCATCAGTACAGAATGGAAGTGACCTGATAGAAAGCAGCTCTGTAGAGAAGGGCATGGGAGTCCTGTTGGACAACAAACTGTCCAGGAGCAAGCAGTGTGACATTTTGGCCCAGAAGGACAATGGTATCCTAGCGAGTAATTGAGATCATTGTCAACAAGTTCTGGGAGGTGATCCTGCCCTGCTATTCAGCCCTGGTGAGGCCAGGTCTGGGCTGCTGTGCCCAGTCCTGGGCTCAGTGCAACAGACACAATTAAGGAACTGGAGCATCTCTATTACATGGAAAGACTGAAAGAATTTGGCCTGTTCAGCATCAAGAAGAGGTGACTGAGAGGGGACCTCATCAGTGTCTGTCAGTGACTGCAGGGAGGGGTCAGAGGAGGAACCAGGCTCGGCTTAGAGGTGCTGAGGCAACCGGCAGCAAGTGATGCAAAGGAAGTTCCATCTTCTATAAAGAGCATTATTGTGGGAGTGGCTGTGCACTGGAACAGATTGCCAGAGAGTTTGGGGAATCTTCCTCACTGGAGATATTCAAGAGCCATCTGGACACAATCCTGTTCTGTGTGCTCTAGGATAACCCTGTATGAGCAGGGAGTTTGGACCAGATGCCCACAATTCCACAGCAGTCCCTTCCAACCAGACACATTCTGTGATTCTTTCATTTTGTGAATATGTGATTTTATTAGTGAAACACTTTTCTTCATTGACAAAGCCTTTCAGACTAAGGAGAAATATAGATAAGCTTAAAATTGGTTTCATTGTGTTAAAAATATTGATTGTATGCTGTTAATCTTAACATTTTTTAAATCACTGCAAAATATGGCTCATTTCTTAGGCAAGAAAACATCCTACCCAAGTAAGTTTTATTTCAAAAATCAGATAGACAAGAGTTTCCCTTCTGATTTAACATTGGAAGAGTACTCATTATTTTAGTCTAATACTAAAATGGGACATTTGTTTAATTTTTCCTTAAAGAAAGAGTGTCCTCTCATAGAGATGTCAGCATTATCCCAGACAGCTCATCCATTTGCTTTGCTAATTTCATGGCTAGAAAGTATTTCCTAGTAGTCAGCCTCTTTTTCTCCTTCTACCTTGTCTGCCACAGGCATGAGGAATAAATTATTCTTGTTTGCAACAACTATGGAATATATTTAAAAATGCAAAAACCATTATGTCACAGTGTTTTTCTCTTCTAGACTTAACAGTCTTATTCTCTCAGCTCTTCCCTTCCAAGGCTGTTTTACCAGCTCTCTGATCATTCATGCTGCCATTCTCTCGATTTTTTCCATTTGAGGATGTTTCTCTTGACATGGCAAATCTGAATCCCAAAATATACTCTTTCTATTAAAGGCCACATTGGATAATTTGACTTGAAAGGGACATCCTGTTTATCACAGAAAGGTCTGCCTTTAGAGCAATGCCATGAAACTCCTGACTCACATTAACCATTAAATCTTTTTCTGCAGATCTGACATCCAACCAGTTATTTCACAGTCTGCTCTTGGAAATGATTATTCATGCCAAGTACAATGCCTTGTTTTCCTCCATTTTATTAAATTAACAATTAGCTCTTTGGTTACTAAGGGAAATTAAGGATCATGGTTTGTACTAGCAGTGTGCAAATATCAGCCCCTACATTTTGGTCTTGAAAGATTGAGTTTCCATGGTTGGGATTTCTTGTCATACACCTACAGGTGAGGAACAATTCCCAGTATGTTGCATTGGTAGGACAGGATTTGTATGGTGTTAGAAATAACACATAACTAGTATCCCTTATTTCTGGAAGTCTGTACATCCAAATAAATATTTCTTCCTCTGTGTTCATCAGAGGCTTCAGTTAAAGCTCATTTTTCTCCTCCTGCCTCAATGTCTTCCCTTTGGTTTATCAAGACCAAAGGCCAAGAGTAGAAATATGCGTGTTGATGCAACAGTAGTATCTGCCTAGGGTAGATGGTACCCCTTCTTTTTCATTTCACATTCAACTTGACATTTTGTCTGATTTATCCTGTTTAGGGTTCCCCTCACCCTGAATGGTGACAAGTAATTTTGTGAGAAGCTAAGTATATTTTAGCATTATTTTGTACAGTATTACCAGGATTGTTTTAATTTAAAATGAAAAATAAGCTAATTGAAGAAGGTTTATGGTTTTTATGTCCCTGCTGATTTTGCGTCCTTTTATTCATGAGTATGATTGTCAGTGTGGATGGAGGGGAAGGGGTTTAGCAGATGAGAATTCTGCCATTCTGACTTAATTTAAACATGTGTTAATGCCCATCTCTCTGGGCTTAAGAGAACCAACACTTCAGCTTCTCCTTCTTTATGTTATTTGCAATTTTATTTTGACAGAGACTTTTTTAGAGAGAGTATAACCTTTGTAACATTTCAAGAATTGGTTTATCTGACCTTTGTATTTCAAACTGGGTAAACTTAGCTCATAAATATCAGTCAAAGTTATTTTAATCTTACACATCTATATCTATATCTATATCTGTATCTGCGTTAGCTTTCATTACACTACCTTCCTAAACTTTCTACTTGAAAGAGAANATGAGACATTATAGTAGTGGTCCAAATTGGAAATGAAAAGTTCATACTTTTGAAGACATGCATCTCCCTCCTTTGCAGGTTCAAAGACTGTAAGCCTCTCTGATATTCAGATACAGAATAGATGACTAATAAGTGATATGATGTATCCTCTTTAGGGGGAATAATTTTTAAAAGATACCATTAAATTCTTTACACTTAATATGAATTTTGAGAAAGAAGCCACACACACACTGCATGTGTGCAATGATCCGAGCATTCCTGGGTAGATCTGGAAATACTGCATATTTTTTGCACTTCTTTAGATGTTACTCCAGGCTTACTGCT
>VXBQ01014764.1:44323-59467 GCA_013400175.1 Phainopepla nitens | reverse complement strand
TATATATCTTCCTCCTCTTCCTCCTGCTCCCGGTCTGTGTGGCTAGAATTTACTCAATATTTCAAATCTGGCCACATCAAGTCCTTAGAAACTTTTTTGCTAATTAAAATATTTTTCCATGTTTTTGTAGAGATATCCTCTTCTGTATTTCTTCCTTCAGTGCAGCTGTCACCATCTCCCTTGTTCATATGCAAGATTTCCTTCTACTTAGCTAATGATTTCTCTTATGGAATTGCAGCAAATGTTTGACTGAAATTCAGATAGATATGACCATTTAAATGTAACTTTACTGATGACAGATATCTGCTGCTTGATGATGACGCATTTTTATACCTTTTACTACTGAAGACCTAGGAACACTTTGTAGAATAAGTACTTTCCTTACCGTTTGAAACGTTATGAAAATCTATACTCTTCATTTCATTATTGAAATTTGTCTGGTTTTTATGTTTTGTGACTCAGAATAGACATAAATATTATGCACTTGGCTAAATATCTAATATACAGAACTACAAGATGTAGGATCAGATACAATACAAGATATAAAAGACATTAAAGTATTAGACAGCATCCAAAGGAGGGCAACAGAGATGGTGCAAAGCCTTGAGGGGAAACCGTATGAGGAGTGACTGAGGAGTGACTCTGACTGAGGAGTGATTTGGTCTGTTCAACCTGGAGAAGAGGAGACTGAGGTGAGACCTCACTGCAGTTACAACTTCCTTGTGAGGGGAAGAGGAGGGGCAGGCACTGATCTCTGCTCTGTGTGTCCAGAGACAGGACCTGAGGGCATGGCCTGGAGTTGTGTAAGGGAAGGTTTAGTGCTGGATACATCAGGAAAAAGTTTCTTCCCCCAGAGGGTGGCTGGGCATTGGAACAGACTCCCCAGGGCAGTGGTAGAGCTCAAGCCTGATAGAGCTTAAGAAGAGTTTGGAAAATGCTCTTAGCCACGTTGTGTGATTCTTGGGGGTAATGCTGTGCAGGGCTAGGAGTTCGACTCTCTAATCCTTGTGGATACTTTTCAACTCAGAATATTCTGTGATTCTGTGACAAGGGCTGATAGGACAGATTTAATTGCCTCTTTGCTAGATATACTGTATGGTATATTCCTGTAAACTTTGACAATGTATATTAATTTTTCTCTTTTATTTGGTTTTTATTTACATGAGCATTTTCTATACAAAGAATATCTATGGCACATAAAAGGAAATGCAAAAGGAGAGTAAAAGTGATATAGGTGTATTTAAGAACTAATTTCTTAGCTTTCCCCTTTGGCAAGTAACTACAGGTTTTTCTCTCTCCCTGTATTAATATTAAATGCATAGTAATGATTTCAGCATATCTATTTTCACCTCTGCAGTTTGTGCTGTTTTAGAATTAGCCAGTTACCTAAAAGATACAGAGAAACTCTGCATTTTTACTACAGCAAAGGTATCATGAAGCTATAATATATCACCTAAATTCATAAAAATTAGTAGAATTATTTGGATTGTGGTTTTAGAGGCTGAAGCAAAATAACTCATTATCATCTCAGAGCCTTTTTCTTCTGATTTTTGTTAAATTTAGTTTTGAGTAAAATGGGAATGTTTCAGATCCTTTCTTCACGATAGATAGCATGCTATTGATGTTCTTCTTGGGGTTTTTTCACAATCAGAAGACTAGTTAATGAGTTTTAATTTCTGATTTTTTTATTGACTCTCATTGGAATGGTGGATATTATTGAGTTTTTGAAAATCAACCTTACCATTCTGTGAAGATTTTAATCTGCTTTTTACCTCCTCAGCACCCCTCTTCCAGCTCAACACAGTAGAAATACGAGTTACAGTCCTCATAAAATACTAAAAAATTATTCTGATTTTTATGCACCTCCTAGTAGCAAAGCAAGAGATGCAAACAGTATCACGCATTTTCTGTGAGTCTGAATTCCATCTAAATGTCTGAGAAGTGTACAACTTGTCATAAAACAACTCCTTTTTATCTCTGCCTTAGGGCTTAATAACAACATGAAAGGAAAAGTATCAAATCCTTAGATATTTACATTCTAAAAATTATTCTGTATGTGCTTCAGCACCAAATTTTCTCTTAGGAATAAATTTCACGAGCTGTTATTGTCATCTTTTTTGAAGATGCAATTCTTTATGTGCAAGTCACCCCTGCCCAAGGATAAGATAAAGTGAGTACTATTGCATTTTTCCATGCATTTATAGAAGTAAATAATTGATGTGGCAATGGAATATTTTCATTTAAGGGCAGCAAGCTATGTGCTGAAAAACTATGAAGATGCCCTATTGTCACATTAAATAATATCTGAATGGGTAATAATGGAAAGGGGAAAATATTCTTGAAGGTCATTTGTCATAGCTACAAGTTGCCAGTTTGGACAGACAGTCAGTGATTGTCACTCAGGAATAGGAGCTCTGGATAGTAAATCCTTACTTGTTTTGTTACCAGAAAGGCCTCCATTCCTGCATGAATGCGGGTGAATGCTAAAACAGTGGGCATCCTCACTGCTATTGTTCCCTTATTTTCACATGCTTAGGAAGATGGAAAACAGATGACAGATGAGTACCTGTATAAGTAGTTCTTTAGATAACTGCAGTGCTCCATAGGATGATAAAATATAAAACCAGAGGGTATACATCACAATAATATAGTGGGTTTTCTTTAGCTAACAGGTTCTTTTTTTAAACACATAGGGACTTGTTCTGGAAAACTGTTGTAGGTCTACTGAGTTGTTAGTGATCTTGGAGCTCCAGTTCTGACAAGTCTAATCACAAATTAAAAGAGGTGCATTAAAAAAGCATTAATGCATAAAGCTATAAGATGCATGAGAGACTTAGGGTTTTGCTGGAACAGATTTTTGCATTTCATCTTCTGTTTATCTTGCTGATCCTTCAGTAGAATAATCTTAATAATATCAAACTGTTAATATGTTATCTTCAGAGCTCTAAAAGCCACTTGAGAATGGTATAGAGAAGTTACTGTTAATTTGTTTCTGGGACAGAGAAAAGAAACAAAATACTTGTTTTTACAACAGCATATTTTTTTTTTTCAATTTNTTTGACTAATCTTTCTGCTTTTTGTGTTCTAACTGACAAATTATTTTTATACTCCAATGTATTTATTCATTATAGGAACAAACTTCTTTTGTGCCAGAACAAGCTCTGAAGCTCTTATATGTACAACTGTACTGGCCACAGAAGTTTTATTGCAAATATTAAGCAATGTACTTTTCATGTGCATTGTATTTTTCACATGTATTATACTTACAATCAGTACTTATTCCGCACGTTATTATGGATCTTGTAATATCAAAAAGCATGAAGGAAAAAATTCATTTTACAGAAATCTTAGATTTGGAGGAGTTTGGTCCAGTTTTGCTGTACCATGGGAAGTGTAGTGGTAATTATTCTCAGCTTTTTTTAGGGCATCCAAAGACAAAGGAACTTGTGCTTTTTGAGACAAATTTCATCTTGGTGTTTGGATTAAGCATGGTGGTGACATAACCGTGCTTTGGAGATAATGATAAGAAACAGGGGTGAATAAAGCTTATTAGAGGTAAGCTTCAGAAACTCACACAATTTGATTTCCAGGAGCTCTTTTTCTTGCCAAGTGACAATGGCATTAGTGTCTTCCTCCTAAGTAGTGCAGATGGATAAATGTGGCTTTCATATATGCCTGGACCACTGTCTAATGCCATATCAAGTTATGGCACAGAGGAGGGTTTTATAAGGAGTGTGCATTTGTGTCTTGGGCATAACAGATCTGTATGTGATTTTGGTGCTTTTTGAAAGTTCCAAAAGATTGAGATAAACAATCGGCAATGAAGTATATATATTCTATGCCTGCTCCAAATTTACAGACTTAATGTACCTTCTGAAATTCATTGGGCATAGTATGGTCAGCCAGACTTTGGAGGAGTAATTATTCTCTTATCACTTCTAAGAGGAGAATCTGACTTCAATTTGAAATTTTAAAAAATTTTAGAGAATGTTTGGAGCCCTCCTCTAGTGTGAAAAGCACTTTCAGAAAAGTTTTTGGGGTTTTTTTTCAGAAAAGTTGTACTGTAACAGTTATGCTCTCCAAGGTTGGTCTGAAGTTTGAAGGTCTGTGTTAAAGAAACAGGTTGAGGTAAAACTGTCAAATAAAAAATAGGACACCTCTCGTCTAACTGCTTTTTCCGTTCCATCAGGGTGATATTTTATTGAAACAAAAGACTTGCAATTCCTATCACCAAATGTCAGCTACAACTTCCTGTCTTGTTACCTAGCTGATGCTAGATTATTATAGATCTAGATTATTTAAAAATAATTCACTTTGAAGGAGGACTATTGTCAGCATTTGGTCAAATCGGCTGTTGCACAGAGATTCAGACAGTGCTTGTCAAAAATATTCTTGTGTTAGCATAGGTACATGTTTGCATGGGGAATGAAATCTCTAAGACAGAAAAAGGATGGTTGCTTGTGTACCAGGCGGTGAGGAGTGTCTCCACAGCAAGAGTCTTCAGCTGGATCATATTCCCAAAACTGTTTTTGACCAGTTCTTAAAACCTCTCTGACCTGCATGTCCACTGGAGTATGTGCATGTTTCATCTCTCCTGACTACTATAAAGTGCATATAAAACATCTAACTATCTTAAGGATGAACAAAATGCTATCCTATGTGATTACTTCTACATCTGGATGAACAGTTTTTACTGAATAATCACAAGTGTCTTCTCTGAGTACAGTTCAGCCAATTCTGCACTAGGAACAGCTAGGAAATCTCTTTGTCTCATGTAAAAGTCACATACCTGGGGATATATATTAGCAGCAGATAGACAAATCATCTACCTGTTCCATTAAATCAGATGTAGCCCTTTTATCTACTGGCTTTTTAACACAACCTTGTTATTGTTTTTGTTTCTTTTTGATTATCATTAGTTAGAATTTTAATACTGGAGGCTCTTCAGACTGATTATGCTGTGGACACCTTAGGATGTCTATCATCTCCTCAGGCAGCCTGGTGTATACCAGGGAGCCAAGAGGAAATACCTTGATTGTAAAGTTATCCAGATTATTTTCAAATAATTGCAAGAAAATAAAGCAGTGAACTGATATACTCAAATGCAAAACAGCAATCTTATTTTTATACTGGTTTACAAAGTTATACTCTATTTAGTGTTGAAATGTTAATGTAGAGTTTGGAAATTTTTTTTCCAGATAAATCTATTTCTCTTCAGTGAAATTTGTCTCTTATATTGGATTCTTATATATTCTTTGAAAATGTAAATACCATGCACTCTTCAGACTCCTGTCACTAAGCTTAGAAAGCATTCAAATTCAAAAACATTTCTGTAAATTGAACAACTGATAGTAAATCTAAGAAATATAAACCAATTTCACTATGACTAGGGTTTTTTCATCCACAGTGATGTGGTTTAGATTTTTGAACTCAACCATGAATCAGACTTGGGACTGTATACTATATTTTTTCACTTTATCTTTCCCAAATTTTCCTGGAGCCAGTGCTATATTGAGTCTTTGTACTTAAGTCTTGTCCCAGACTAGATGACCCAAATCAGATTGGAAAAGTTGTAGGATTTTGAATCTGAACTATGTTTCTATTCTTGCTTTTTAGGATATAACTCTTTTTTGTTGGGTTTTTTTGCAATGGTTTTGTTGCAAAGACTCATATTGAAGTATCCTAACAACATCACAGAGCAGTGTCCTATCTGGCTCAGTTTTCTGACTTAGATGACATTTTTTCTGACAATTACTAAAGGCAATTTCCCAATAGGTAGCTATGGAAAACAGATTGAATTAATAGAATATTAGTAGAAATTAATTGAATAATTAAAATTAATAGAATAATAATAAAATCTTAATATCAGGAACAGCAGTAGTTATTTATGCATTAATTGATTTAAATTTGTCACTTAGGTCTCTGAATGTCTCCATCATAAAACCAAAAGTTAGTGGAAAAATTGTGCGCATAACTCAACTGTCCACACGCTTAACTATTCACTTTCATTTCCTCAGTTGCTGCTTATATACAATTTAAAATCTTTTTCTCAGTACATGGGAGTATTTACTCTGAAGACAGACTAATTGGAGAGTCATTCATGCTAAGAATGTGTGGAGGTTTTGATGGAGTGCTGGAGCAGAGCACTGGCACGACACGAATTGCTTAACCATAACACTTCACTGAATGACACAAATGTCATATGTAGTGGGAAACAATGTTGAGTAGAACAATGACACAATCAAGTCTGAATTTTAAAATAAAATTTCGAAAACATGAAAATTAATTTTTTTTAATAAAAATCCTTCAAGTCTTGGTATAGGAAGGCTTATTTATTTTCACTCCAGAACCACCTCCTCACTAGTTCATTTACGTATGCGCACAAGCCAGTTCCTCCTTATGGGGGTTCTCTTTCATGTGGTAGAGATACTTGAATCTTAAATATACATTTGTGGCACCATAAGATGACATTTTCATGGCATTGGTCATACAGTCTTAATTGTCATTGTACAGGTAACAGGGCAGCTCACATAATATGCTGAAAATATCTATTAATTATGGACCATCAAAACAAAGCAATATGAAATGGCAGTCTCGTGGTCAGTCTTTTTTTTTTTTACTTGGATATGTTTTAGGTCTGGTCTTAGTAAAATAAAAGTTTAATATTCACATTTTTAGTCACTGACTATGCTGTATATTTAACATGAGAAGAACTTAATGCATGATAGCATAACAGTATGTATGAGGGGGATGACAGATTTATATTAACCAGTACATAGGTTGTTTTGGTGTTTTGGGTTTTTTTTCTAAATTCAGGATCTCAGAATAAAAGCATGTGCTGTTATCTCTTTTTAAATTCTGAAGAATTGAGAAAGATAGATGCAAGTACAAATAATCTAATGATGTAATATAGTAATGCTTAAAGAAAGTTGTTAGTGTTAGCAAATAATATTTGCTATAATATTTGTTAATATGCTCCTGCATGTTACGGTTTTTACTGTAATAACACTCTGTCTCTTCACCCAAATAATGATAAATGTAAGCATCCTATCGTTTTGTGAAATAAAGGAAGGTGCAGCAATGGGACTCGTGTGTTAGAATATGATTGAAGACAGAAGAGGGTTACCAAAAGTCACAGATTGTAGGTTCATGGGAAAAGGGGCTTGAGTTAGGTTACGAGGAAAGCCAAAAATCAGAATGCTTTGGGGGTCTCACATGAAGGTCAGATGCACTGAGTGTGTAATAAGTGGGAGGGAATGCAACAGCCATTATCTTCCCCCTGACAAGAGAGCAGCTCACTGACCTCTTATGTTGACAAATGGAGAGGAAAACTCTGCACTGAGATGTAAATTCCCCACACAGGTCCCTCATGAATATCTTGTTTCCAGAATTCAAGCCAGTGACCTGGAAAACAAGGTTCCTCCCCTATCAAAATGACAGGCAGAGCTGGTTTCCTGTTAGGAAGACTACTAGATGTGTAAAAAAATTATGATTTCTGAGAAGAAAAAAATGAGATGTCACACAGAGCAAAATATTACTTTCAAATGGTCCTCTGCATCTCCCTTGAATGGCAGCTGTTAAGAATTCAATTGTGTGTATGACACACTGCAATGCAGGATGGAAGTTCTGTTGGGGAGCAAAAATGAATAGAAATTTTCAATTCAAATACTCATTTGAGAATATTTGAATATCTGTCATTCTTTTTAGCCCAAAGGTTAATTCTTGAAAAGAATTTCCATTAGTAACACAAATTTTAACCTTGTCAAATCCTCTTATGTAATGCATCAATGCTGAAAGACATAATCTGCAAAACTGTACTATTAAATACATAACCTTGGTTCATAGTGAATTTATACTTTTAGCAGTTCCTTTGATTTGTCAGTTATTTGTGTAAGATTTTATGGTTTTGTCTATGTACTTGTGTCAGCATACAAGGGAACATTTTGTAAATGTTACTATATTCTTTTTTGCATATGTATGTTCTGTTGCCATGCTCTCTTTATTTCATAGATAGTAATTAAGAAAATTGTATGATGCCATTGCCCTCACACAAGACAAGTAGCTGTCTAAGGAATTCTCTTCCATATGACAGATCTCTTTTCTCATTCTGTGCATGTATGCCAATGTTATATCAGGATATCCATTATTATATTTCTGCCGTCCTAAATTCTTGTAGAGAGAAAGAGCAATTATGATTTTTCTTTCTGGATGATGATTTAGCTCTTACTTCACTGACAGGATGCAGACTTATATAGTATTTGAATAAATACCTTTTAAGTTTAATATTAAAGGGTGCCCAAATTTGTGCCATGAACTGTGGGCACAGGGAATGTAGACTTTTGTTAGAGACAGACAGCCTTAAAGTGCTGTGGTTCTCTAATCAATGATGTCATTTACATAAATAAATAAATAAAAAAAACTACAGGAGTTAATTTTATAAATTAAGGGTTTTTTTTTCCTACGGTGGCTAGGTTTTTCCTACTGTGAAAACTTCAGACAGATCCATTAGGAGTTTTGCAGAATTATGAAAGAATTTTCTTTTTATAGTGGTAATAAAATCTGTCTTCCATAAAATATTTTTAAAAGCTTTTGGGTTTGTTTTATAGTGAATTTAAATAATTATCTGCACTTCACTGTGTTCTCTTCCTTCATTCTGTTTCATTCTCAGTTGTACCATGCACTGATGTAATGTTCATGCTGTTTCTGCTGCCTGGTACAATTTTTGTTAAGAGACAGCATGGTTTGAGTTTGCACACAGATCTTAGTCAGAATGAATATGTTAATAAGCTCCAACCTCAGGTTGCACACTCAAATTACTATCAATTGTGCATGCAATTTTTCCAAGCTATTTGTTCTGAAAATAAGTACTAAATTATGCATTCAATGCAGTGTCATGTATGAGTACAAAAGGAATATTTGTGTGTGCAAATATGATGAAATTCAATTATTTTATGTATCCACTTTAGCAATTTGGAAACAGAAGACAAAAAACTTATCATATTGAAAGTAGGAATGAAGTGCTTGAAAGGCAAGCAACTGAGCCTGTGACTTACAGCGGATGTATGTATTTCGGTTATTTGGCACCAGTCTTTGGCAGGCCTTTTCAAATCACTTAGTCTGGATAAAATCCTGAGTGGTACAAAACAAATAGAAAAACATTATTGTGAGCTATCCTAGTGAGGGATATATTGCCAAGAGACTGCTTTACTTATAATTGCTGTTTATTTCCTTGTTAAAGGCTGTTTTCAAACTCAGACAGATTTGTTAGGAAAACACAGTTAGGTCACAAGTCTAAGATTGCCTGACACTGAAAATAGTTCAGATCTGTCCAAGTAGGATATGTGCACAGACAGCATATCTATTCTGCTGCTTTGGCTCTGCTCTTTCTATTGTTTCCTTATTCACTTGTTTAAATATGTCGGTTCATTTTTCTTGGCATAGCAGATATGAAGTAAGACCAACTGATGTGACAGGTGTACAGAGTGTACTTGTTGTAGTGTGTTTTAAATACACACCATATATAAAATGTATCGTATGATAGCCTAGAGGGGTAAGGCATCAAGCAATGATCATTCAAAATTTGTGGGATGAGGTTGGAAAGTCTGCTCCTGTCTGCTCCAGCTTTGGTGGTGTGTACAAGAGAGAGAGCTGAGATTCCGTGACACTGAAGAAAATGTTTGTTCACAATCTAATGATCCCTGAAAGCATTATAGGACTTCTGGACCCTTGCCTATTATCTTGCAATCATAAAAAAACAAATTCTTCTTTTTTATGTGACAGTTAAAAAAAAAAAAAGTGTTGTTGTATTTTGTAAGTGCTAAAATTTGAATGTCTGCAGTTAAAAAAATACATCCACATCTGTTTAAGACAGCTAGTGTTATTCTATATTCAAAGGGGGAATTTTGCTCATACCCTGGGAAGGTCTTATAAATGAGTTCCATAGAGAGTCAAGAGGGGTTGGAAACTTCCCTTTTTGGCTGGGACTTCTAGTTCCAATCTGAAGATGGGAAGTAATAGATGTACACTAACACAAGCATCAATAAGACAGTATGGAGCTGAGCTTGCTAGAAATTTTTTTAAAGTAAGTTATAGTAAATTAGGTTTAGCCACAGTCAAAGAATTTCTGCCTGAGTTTTTGGGTTGGAAGATTTAAAATCTTCCAAAAAATTCAAATTCAGCTTATTGTGTATGTTCTGATCTACACACTCAGGTAATGAGAAGGAGGATTTGAACTGGAATTGCTGAGAATGGCAGAATTACTGTCAGAAACTTGAAATGTAGGACATGTTGTAGTATAAACATAGCAGTTTCAAATTATCAAGATACTTGGAATTGTAGAGTCTTTTTGTCTTTTAAGTAGCATTATATTTTCAAGAGGAGAAAAATCAAATATTTCTGTGTCCTTAAATGTTCACAGTATTTTTCAAAAGATGTCTGGCATTTATTTTAGGTGATAATTTAAAGCCTAGAGGTGAAAAAGGTTTAATTGAACCTACAGTACATGTCAATCACCAGCTGACTTCTACAGAAAGCTATTGAGGATTAGCTCAATGAATGCTATAAGGAAAAATATTTAATTGTAATTGAGAAGTGGGAGTCTGAGAAAAAGACTTATCTTTCAGTCTCTAGAGGCTTTGAACACTAGTTCCCTACACAGAAGCACTCAGACTGAGATAACCTTGAGGACAGTTACCCAAAAAAATCTAGACTGATTTCTTTTCCTGGAAAGAAAACTACATTTAATCTCATTTATTAATGAAAAATATTTTCTTATCTTCATATGTGAGCATCCTGATTGTTAGAACATAACAATTATTCTTACTGAGAGACCAGATAAAAAAAGAACTTTTATGGGACTATAAATAAAAGTCTTTTTAATTACAAAAAATTGTCCTTTTTCCTCCTGTTGTGGCTACTAGATGCTAAGCTAAGTAAAATGAAAAATAAATACATTGAAAATAGCTCTTTAAACATACTTCAATCAAAGTTAAGCTTATTTTTTTAAATAGATACAGATATATAGATTAAATATAGATTTCTATCATTGTTTTCTATGTCTTGCTCATTTAAAAGGGTTAAGGCAGCAAGCACTCAACAGAGTGCTCATAAATAAAGGAATAAAGGGACTTGTAGTGCTTGTGCTCCTGCATCCAGCTGTCCTGAAACACATGACCTTGGGCATCCCTTCACATTTCTCCAAACACTTCACTTCAAAGTGTGAGAGCAAACAAATACCTGTGAACTTCTGGTTTTAATAATACAGAGGCAACCAATTCAGGTGAAATGTTCAGTCTATACTCAGGTATTCATGTTAAAATGCATCAATGTGGATCTAAATAGAATGAGTTTTGTGAGACATACCTACAGTTTTTCTCTGGAGCTCTCACTGAACATTAGGAGATTATGGTGGTGAATCATTTCAAATTTTGTAGCCAGCAATTTGATGAAGAATGGCCTCAGGGACACAAACACTGATATGTATCATAGTATCATGGAATGGCTTGGATTGGAGACCATCTTATTCTAACTCTCCTCCTGTGGGCTTCTGCTAGACCAGGTTGCTGAGCTCCATCCAGCCTGGTCTTGAATGTTTCCAAGGATGGGGCATCCAAAGCTTCTCTGGGCAACCTGTTCCAGTGCCTTCACTGTAAAGAATTTCTTACTAGTATCTAATCTAAACCTAATCTCTTTCAGTTTGAAGCCATTCCCCCTTGTCCTGTTACTGCATGCTCTTGTATTAAGTCCCTTTCCATATGTGTTTCTTGTGTATTCCCTCCAGGTACTGGAAGGCCATAGTAAGGTCACCCCTAGCCCTTTCTTTCAGGCTTAATAATTCCAATTCTCTCCGCCTTTCCTCATAGGAAAAGTACTCCAGCCCTCNCACTACTCAGCCTGGTGTCGCTGCCAATTCACTAAGGGTACAATTGATCCTTCCATCTGTTAATAAAGATATTAAATAGAGACCCCTGAGGGACACTACTTGTCACTGATGTCCATCACGACTCTGAGCCATTGACCACCACCGTCTTGTTGGGGCTGTGCAACCACTTCCTTATCCATCTAACAGTCCACTCATTGAATAAAGCTTTTAGAGAGAAAGATATTATAGGGGACAGTGAGAAAAGTTTTATAGAATCCAGACAAGTGACATCTGGAATCCTCGTCTTGTCCACTGATGAACTTTCTTGGTCATAGAAGGCCACTGAGTTGGTCAGGCAGAACTTCCCCTGGTGAAGTTGTGCTTGAATCATCTCCCTATACTCCATGAGCCTTAGTCCAGCCTCTAGGAGGATCTGTTCCATTTATACCCTTTTTAATGTATCCCTTTTTCCAGTCACCTGAGACTTCAACTGACTGCTATTACTTTTCAAGTATCACAGAGATTGACTTGGCAATCAGCTGATTCCCTCAGGGCTCTGGGATGCATCTCACCAGTTCCCAGAGGCTTGTGTAAGTTCAGCTTTCTCAAGTGGTTATGAACCCGACTTTAGTTACAGTGGGACGGGTTTTGCTTCCCCAGTCACCATCCTGCTATCTATTCACCTAAGAGGTGTTGGGAAGGAAGGTTATCATTGAAGACTGTGATAAAAACTTTGGTAAGGTCCTCAGCCTTCTACTTATCTACAGTTTGCCAGTGTTATCAGAGAGGATGCACCTTCTTTGACCTTCCTTTTCTGGTTTACATGCCTGTAGAAGCCCTTCCTGTTATTCTTTAGATCTCTGGACACGTGTAGTTCCTGCTTTGCCTTTGGCCTTCCTCAGCCCATCACTACAAAACTGAACTTTATCTTTATAGCCTTCACTGGTCCCCTGTCCGAGCTTCAGCTGCATGTGCATTTACTTCTTCCCCTTTAATTTGACAGAGAGATCTCTGCTCAGCCATGCTGATCTCTTGCCTTGCTTGCTCAATTTCTTGTGCATGGAGAGTCAGCTCTTGCACTTCGTGGCAGTTTTCCGTACAGATCTGCCAGCACTGTTCCACTTCCTTGTCCCTGAGGGCAGTCTCCCAGGGAATCCCACTGACTGTCTCCCTGAAAACCTGGAATTCTGCTTCCCTAAAATTCAGAGGCCTGACTTTAGGCCTTACCTGACCCATATGCTCAGGATTGCAGGCTCCACCAGTGCATGATCACTGCAGCCAAGCACGCTTTGACGTCCTCAATTAGCTCACTTATACCAATGACCATCAGATTTAAGTGAGGTATTCATAGAAAAAAAGAGGAAACATGTTTAAAAAATTTGAAAATTTTTGGGTATTTTTCTTATGACCCTTCATTTTCAAGCTGTCTATGAGTTGTCAAAACTCCCAAAGCTGTACTGGAAAATGGTCTTATTTAATGCATTACACATTTATTGTAGCACTTATGATTACATATCAGTGTACAGGTAACAGGTTTATGATGCATGCTTATATTTGCCATAAACATGATGTAGGAGCCAAAATGACTGTACAATGAATGTTCTTACTATACATTCCTGAGAGAAGATGGAAGATAACTTTGTGAAAATACTTCTGAGTGAAATTAATGATAAAATGGGCAAAAATCGTAAATATATTAGTTTATTGACAATCTCAGTGCAACTTCTCTCAGATTTGAAAAATAATGCAGAAAACAATTCTACAGCATGGTATACAGTACATTCAAGTAAGTGTGCCTTGGGATTGGCATGTAATGACACCATTGACCCTGTGTTAGCCCATGAGTTTAATTAAATGAACTCAATACACTTCATTGTGGTAATGTACTTTGGTCTTCTAGAAACATTCACTCAAATAATTCTGTTCTTTGAAAACAATATGTCCTTCAACATTAACTAAGGCCTTGTGAACCTCATACTAGCAACCAATTATGACAGTAAGCACCAAATAATAGAAGAAAAAAGATGCTTGCATAAAGAATATTTATAGGACCATATTTTTATGGAACTGGCCTGACTCAAAAAAGAACACAAGACATGTATTTCTCAGTAGTCTGAATAGATCAGACATACTGGAAAATAGGAAGGGCTATGCCTCATAATTTTAATGTGAAATGTGGCAAAATCTGTTGGAGTGTGTTTTTTTCTTCTTTTTTTAATACTATACATACATATTTGAGTTTTGATTTGATTTTTACTTTGATTTGTAAAGCGCTATTCTTCTATGCAAATCCATAAATTTTACTTATTTATTTATTCTATACTAGACATACGACTTAAGCAAAAATATGACAGGCTCAATAATAACAGAACGTGTGGGTTCTGTTATTTGTTTGCTTCAGGTCAGGCAGACCCACAAAATTCTGATCCCAATATTAGGATAATCTTGGGGTTGCTGTAATGATGCTCTAACTGCTTATGTTTGGCAGTAGTGAAAATTTGATGTAATACAAAACGTAGCTTGCTATAACTCTTTCCAGGTCATATGAAAAGATGTCAAATTCATTGATTAGAATTTGATTCCAACTTTATTTTTTCCCCTAGACTAAAAATGTGATTTGTGACTAATTAAAACAGTCATTTGTGCTGCTATATTTACATTTTTCTATGTTTGATACCACACTATCTGCATCACCGTACATGCCATTGTAGTAGTTCCCTGGTTAAGTTAATACTTAGAGAAACTATGAAATATTAAAAAATGCTTTATTTGACTAGGGGTTATTTCTTGCACTGAAAATCTCTAATCAAGTAAGAGGCTAAACAATGATGGAAAACTGAAATCTCTAAAATACCCTCATGGAAATATCTCTATATTTGACTAAATAGAGTAACTACTCAAAATGATTCATGATCAGTTTTATTCTGTTTTATGTTTAAAAAAACAAAAAAACCAAAAAAACCACAAACCTAAAACCTACTAAAAACTGTCAGGATCCTCTCAGATTTTGAGAGTAAAGTAAATAGGATTGTATTTCTGCATGCTTACAGTAGTTAATATGTAGAGAGGACACTTTTATAGAATTAGTTTGGCTTCTGTTCAGAATCTAGCAATATCCATAATAAATTTCTATTTAAATCTCTTGTAGAGATGAATAAGTAGAGGATTAACATATTTTTCTGCTCTGTTCTTAATGTTTCTCTTGACAGTTGGCTTATCTGCATAGAAAAAAGGAAAATATATATCCTCATTTGGGCCAAAAATTAATTTTCAAAAAATATATA
>VXBQ01014764.1:20715-34459 GCA_013400175.1 Phainopepla nitens | reverse complement strand
TGATTAAGGCACACCACTGAAAAGAGCCTGGCTCCTTCTTTGCACTCTTTCTTTGAGTACTTATACACAATGATAAGATCTCCCTGAAGCTCTTGTTCTTCAGGCTGAACAGTCCTAGATCTCTCAGTCTTTCCTCCTGTAAGAGGTGATCTAGCCCTTTAATCATCTTTATGTCCTTTTTGGGACACTTTCCAGTAGCTCCATCTCTCTCTTGTACTGAGGAGATCAGGACACGACACAGTGCTTTAGATGTGGCCTCTTCAACTTTGAGTAGGGAAAAAGGATTGCTTTCTTCAATCTGCTGACAATACTCTGATTAATGCAGCAGCAAAAGCGCATTGCTTACTCAGTTTCACATTGATGTCTACCAGGATTCTATGTCATTTTCTGCTGAGCTGCTTTCCGGCTGGGTGGCCCCCAGCATACCCTAGTGACTGAGTTTGTCCCTCTCTTGGTGCAGGACTTTGCACGTCTTCTCATTAAACCACATTATGTTTCTGGTAGCCCATTTCTTCCTCTGTCAAGGTTCCTGTGGTTGGAAGCACAAGCTTCTGGAGCATCAGCCACTCCTTTCCAGTTTTTCTCATCTGTACATTTACTGAGGATATACTTTGTTCCATCATACAGATCGTTAAT
Source organism: Phainopepla nitens (assembly GCA_013400175.1). Taxonomy (NCBI): domain Eukaryota; kingdom Metazoa; phylum Chordata; class Aves; order Passeriformes; family Bombycillidae; genus Phainopepla; species Phainopepla nitens. The sequence goes on along the minus strand of VXBQ01014764.1, from coordinate 33,823 downwards.
GAAGATATTAAACACAACTGAACCAGTATTGAATCCACTAGTACACCACTAGTTATTGACCTTCAGCTAGACATTGAGACACAGATCACCAGTCTCTGGGCTCAGACTTTCAATCCATTTTCAACCTATCTCCCTCTTGGCTTAACTAGCCTGTACATCAACAGCTTGTCTAAGAGGATCTTATGTGAGACAGTGTCAGAAGCCACTTCAGTGATCTACTGCTTTTCTGTATCCACAAGGGCAACCACTTTATCATAGAAGTTTGTTAACTTGGTCAAGTATGACTTCCCATTGGCAAAGCCATAATGACTGCTCCTGAAAATTTTCTTGTGCTTAGTGTTCCTAAAAATAGTTTTGAGGATTTTAGGGAAATTTCTGCTTCTAGGATTTGTTCAAAAAGACTGATTTAAGAAATTAATCTATTGCTGTTTCTCATTGGATATTATTACTGTTATTAGAATGGATAACCTCCATAGATCACATCCAATCTAACTGCACAGAGGTGGCTAGCAGGACCAGACTAAGAGATTGCCATGCACATTCATTCAGTGACATTACAAAATATTATGATAAGTGGATTTATGTATTTCAGATTGTAAGCCAGAATACACACAACCTTTTTGTAACGATGTCGTAGGGCAGTGGGTCTGGAGGGTCTTCACTCTTTTGGACATGGTGTAGACCTCCACTAAATAAGCAGATGTTATACCCTTTTCTCTGTCCAGTAGGAAACTGGAAGATTACTTCAGTGTAGGTGATGTCTTACTCCTTTCTTTGATGGTGTAGCTTGTGTTCTCCTTTATATTTAAACGAGTTTCTTATAGTCTTCATTTTTATCCCCTTTATGAAGACGAAAATAACTCCTGTGGATCCACCATAGACTCAACATAACTGAAATCTTTTTCCATGCAGTATGGTGAACAATGCCACGTATCTCAGCTTGAGAGTAATCATACAAATACTGAAGTCTAAAAAAGAAAGCTGATGATATTCTGCCCCAGCATAAATACTGCCACTGATTCTTGAGTAACACAACCCCCACACCACGAATACCATGGTTCACAATGCAGCCTAAATTCCAATGTCATCTGCAATTCGCCATGTCTTCGTTAGGCATCACATTTTGACCATACATGTCTCGCTTCCCTCCCTCTGCCCTGTGTGGAACTTGGTTCAAGAACATAATACAAGAGTCTTATTTTCCATACTTTGTAAATTGAGGCAACTCTCAAGAAAAGTAGGATAGCACTACTGAAATAAAGGTCCACTAATGAGCATATAGTCAGTGTGAGAAATAAACCTCAGTAGAATAATTCTTTGGGGTCTGCTCAATGTCCTTTCCATTCAGCCACCCATCGTATAGAAGCCTTTTCACAGCATGAGTGATTAACCCAGATGAAATGATCTTCTCTGTACTCTTTATAACAGTTTCATTTGATCTCTGCCAATGGCACACATGCATTCTTCTTTTTAAAAAGAAATTTGCTATCTTTATTTGCCAAAATTTATTTTATATTCAGGAATAAAAGAAATTTCATGGCGACAGTTTCTATATTTGCTAATTTAAAATGCTGCATTGATTTAGAGCACATTTCTATTTTTATTCAGTTTTAGTATTAGAACAGCAGATTACTATGATAATCAATGTTATTTGGTTGCATTGTGGTTGAATACAAATCAAAACACAAATTTCGCCTTTGCTTATTTTTTTAATGTAGCTCTTAAGAGTAGAATTCCACTCTGCAAAACAATTTAAGTGTTAATACTGTGTCGGGCTAAAACTGACCTGAGTATTAATCCATTCAAAGATGGGTTTAACCTGCTTTGGTAACTCTTCCATGGCCTGTCAATATGATAAAATATGATTAGGTTTATGATTACTAAGCTTTTATTCAGAAAAAAGTGAGGGGTTTTTTGTGCAATTTATAATAATTTCAAGGCCTAAGATAGAAATAGAAACCTTCTTATTTATAGTGCTTCATATTTGCATTGAAATCAGCTCACTTTTTTTCTGTGTTTGCCATGAATATCCTTGACATCTTGGTTTAATTATGAGAGATGTTTTTGTTTAAATCATTGTGTTACCCTCTTAGCCCAACTTGTCCTGTACTATCTCTTTTTCCTATATGATCCAGAAATGAAGTCAAAATGCCAAGGTGTAAAATCTCCACAATTTCCATGGCAACAGAGATATGATTTACTGAACACAGGACTTTATTTTCTAGAGAAAAATCGAGTAAATAAGAGAAACCCTCCCCCCTCCCATCCTCATTCAGATAGCATTTTATTTTATTTTAAGGTATTTCATTTGCTATGAGACTTTAAGTTACAGCATTTAAGTTACAGCATTGCAGTATGAGAGCTTGTTGGACACAGCAAAATAACAATTTGTTTCTTCAGTACACAAAGAGAAATTTTCCCTGGGAAACTATCGTACTGAAAAAAAAGGGTCAGTGATTTAGCAACTGATGTTTCTCTGTGAGTCTTCCACGAATTTCTGCCTCTGCCAGAAGATATGGAGGATATGGTGGAAGATGTGTACTCTCCAGGGTGACATCTAAAACTGTGGTTTTATAAAAATAAGAATGATGTGCTTTTCAAAAGGATCCTTTTCAAAATGTCTAGCCTTTTGATAACTCATATAAGCTGTGCCACAGTAAAACCTTCCTATAAGCCTAATGCTGCAAAAATATGGTAACTGAAGCTAAGACTGCACTAGAGTTTTCCCAATGTCTTGCAGTGGAGGAAAACACATGAGCCCCAGAGTTCAATAAATTAGAAGTATTATTGACCAGTAGGATGGGAAGTGAATTCCAAATACGAGGATATTTTCAGCTAATTAAAGGTCCCATGGCACTATATGCAAGAGTAGGAACATCTGCTACTGTGTGCTAGTCAAATTACAGGTTCAGTAATTACTTTCTGCCTAATTGAGCTCCTGATTAATTTTAGCTGGATTTAAGTATTTGTCATGCCTTTCAGTATTTTGTTGCTACTGTCAGTATGGTGGAGTGAACCACTGTTGAGAGAAAGTTTCATCTCCTTTGGCTTGTGCTTTATATGCTGAATGTGAACAATAGCTCAGGGCAGCACATGGGGATTATGAAAGTCCATTTGTGTTGGGCTTGTAAGAGTAGATAAAACACAGCCTTAAACACTTCACTTGACTGAGGTCTGTGTACTACATAAAGCCATCAGCAGTTTTCCTGGATTAAAATGAGTGTTCTATTGAATAAAACTCTTGTGTCCCACCAATCCCCCTACAATGTATCTATTTATATGAATATTTTTAAATGTTATGGCGTATAGATTCAACCATTCTATTTGCTCTAAAAAGCATCATAAAAGTATATTCTATATGGCTGCATGTCATATGGAATGTATAGAATGTGTATATTCTCATACTGAATTTAAAATCCATTTTACAGAATAGAATAATCCAAATTTCTGATGGAAAAAAATTACAGGAATATTTACTAGACTTTCTGCCAAAACACAGAAATAATTCAGGATCATATTAGAATTTTATTTTCCAGTTGCTTAGTTGTACTGCAGTTGTATGTATGGACATAACGAATTGTGAAAACGATGATGAATTTTATAATAGATACCAGTATGCACATATACTTATACATAAATGTGAATAATTTTTAGAGGGAAAAAAGTGAAGCATATATATGGAAATCACATATGGGATTATATGAGAAAAGTGATGGACTGACAGAATGCAACTCATTTGGTGTGATCGCTGTCCTCTTGATACTATCTTTAAGGGGACTTCTGTTTCACTAAACTGAGAATCAGATTTCACCAACTGTGCCTGACAATAGATTGTGGCTAAGTCTGACAAGGCCCCTGGGAAAGAGTGCTGCCCTCTGTCACCATATGGCCTGGAAAGGGTTTCATACCTGTTACAATATCCTGAGGAGAGGGATCATCGCTAAATCTGTGTAGGCTCATTCCTAATCCCATGAAGCTAATGATCTGTGAAGGATATCTTAAAGATGCTTTCTGTGAATAAGCATATTATTCAGACTGTCAGATGTAGGTTTTTTTCTCTTGTATTAGTTTTCATTGCACAATGATTGCTCTCCTCCACTGAGAATACATTATCAAAAACACCAAAAGACTTGCTTAGTCTCTCTTGCTATTCATAAATATCAGTTGAATATAAATTTAACAAATTTTCTGGTATTTTAGGGCAAGATACTTATCACCCAATAGACATGCTATTTCCTAAATTGAAATAATTCCCATCATAAAAAGATATTTTTCTCATTTCTAACAAACACTTTCAAGTTTTCCCATAGTATAGAATGATGTTGAGCTCCGTTTTTCAACCAAAATTTTCTCCTCATGGCATGTGCATTTTGATCTCTCTTGAAGGTCAAAATAACCTACTTAAGTCCCATATCATTGTGAAATGTTGAACTTCATGTAAACATCACTTTTCAAGACATTTTCTCCCCTATAACTTTATTATAGTAAAAAATTTACAATTCACTGTTCTGCTTATACATCAGTAGAAAAAAATACTTTCCTTCCCCACCCCTATATCTAGAATAATCTATGGATCCCTAAATTGTTATTCAATAAAGGATTAGATTAATGTATATCTTGTTTTATTTGTAGACAATATAATTTAAAAAATTGGAAAGGCATAAAAAAGCTTCAGATCTTCAGATGTGAGTTTATGAGGAATTCAGAGAGATGTTAAACTTCCCTCCCACACCCATTAGCCTGATGTAGAGCCTTTATTCCTGCCCGGGGAATACATCCACACAGATATTCCACACCCATATTCCCCTCCTCTATTATCCACTTTGTATATAAAGAACCTGAAATATCTGACATTATCCTCCTAACAACAAGCATTTGTTTAAAAAGATTAAGGAACATGACATTTAGGTACATACTCTTGCAATGAAAAAAATTCCTGGTTATTATCTTGCAAGAAGACAGAGTTTACCTTCTCTTTCTTCTTGCCTAATGGGGACATTTTAGCATCAGATGTTTTTGCTATACAAAGATGTTCAAAGAGAGATTATTTCCTATAGAGAGTCTGGGGTTAGCAGCAACAGGAGTTTATTAATTAATTATTAATTTTTGGTGTGGTTGTTTTAATTCTCTGAAATCTTTCTTTAGACACTGTCTGGACTGGGGAGGGGGATATTTTAATATCAGATCATGGCACTGGAACTGGAAGAAGGAGCAATTCTATATGCTTCTAACACTTGGGAAGAAATATGCTTGGAGAGTAATAGGATTGCAACGGCACTGATTAGAAAAATTACCTTGTTTTTTAAAACTGTAAAAGTAAACACAGGGTTTCACAATAGAGGAAAGAGGTGAATCTTGAGTAGAGAAAGTAACTTGGAAAAGTACTCATTACAGTGATCACAGGCCAAGAAATATTTTGTTGAATACCAATCAATTTAACCACGATAAACCCTAATTATTAAGTAAGTGCACTTTTTTGACACTTCTGTGACAGGGATATCCTCTGGTATGGTCTTTATGGCAACTGAGGAACTGGGACTCTTGGAGAAAAGTGAACTGAAGAACCTCAATTTAAGTGAATGAAGAAATTAAATTCCTCAAATAACCTTGACTTTCAAACAACGTTCCATGTGTGTGACTCTTCTCCTTACTTTCTCTTCAGGACAGTTGGGAGGGTATCAAAAGGAACAAAAGACATAAAAGCCTGGTAATCTGTTTAAATCAAGTTCCAGAGGATGAGGTTTGATGGGAGATAGGACATCCTCCATGGACAGGTCTTTAGAGCAGTTCTTTCATATTTAAACTCCCAGCCCACCTAACTCATGTTGCTTCCTGTGGCTCACCAGGAGACGTGATTTTTCCCTCCCTAGCTCAATGAAGGTACCAAAATATATAAAAGCTGTTCTGAGCTGAAACAAGATAAATATAATACTCTTTGAAATACTTATTCAATAACAGAGAATGCAGGACAGAAAAAGCCCTTTCAGGAGTCCATAATTCTTTTAGTAAAGAATTATTTGTTTATAGTCCTTACAAAGCCTTTGGTTCATATCAAAAGAAGCAGATGATCACAGTTCCAACATAAAATTGTTCACTGTCCTACATGTAAATTTCTGCATCGCCCAGTCCCTGAATATGGTACTAAATGGTACTATAAGCAGAAAGCTAAGGGCTCTGCTTCTTTGCTCGCCTGTGCAGTGGCTGGATCTCCCTGGCTATCAAAACCAAATTTGCCCGACAACCTTTGCTGTGTGCAGCTATCATATATTATGTGAGCCGCTTCAGAGAAAGTCCTTCTGTGCTGTGAATTGGAGCGTACTCAACCAGGAGATAGAAGGTTATGGGATGAAAAAAAGAGCAAATGTTCTTTAGTCCTATCCAGTTGATGAAGTCAAAGGGCACTAAGCACCCATGGTATACTTGCTTTTACAGATTGATACGAAAGGTGTTCCAGTCCTCCCTCTGTCTCTTCTGGCAGTACACTGGTGAAAGTTTCTGACATAAAACTTTCCCCAAGGCATGCAGGAAGGAGTCAAATGTAATCCAGCAGACAAAAAATCCCCAAACAACCCAGAACAATATGAGAAAACGAATATGAGTGATTAAACCGAGGCATTTCTAATCTTGATTTGTACTTGCTTACACATTTCTTTGGAGTTTGAAAGAAAAAGATTAGCAGCCCAGTAGGTATTTCTAGGGTCCCCCAAAAATGTGCCTTTTAGAATTTGTCACCTTCATGTTTATAATGCTCCACCTGAGTCTGAATGAAATCCTAGTCTGTTATCAATGGGAAATTGACAAAATTTGCTTAACATCCTGCCTCCAAAAGATTACACAGCATCAAAAATCTGGGTGCAGAGAAGAAGAAACAAGAAAAGAACATAATGAATTCAAGGAGTAGTTTCCTTCTCTGGAATTTCAGGTAATTTAGGACAAGTGACTGCATAGAAAGAAAGAGTCCATTAAAAAAAAAAAAAAGGAAAAAATTACTTTCAGTATGCCAGGAGACTCCCTTCTCAAGGGACCAGAAGGCCCAATATGCTGAGTAGATCCATTTCTTAGTGATGTGTGCTGCCTCCCTGGGGCCTGGGTTAAAGATCTGAAGAGAAATGTTCCTACCTTGGTTCAGCCTTCAGATTCATTTCTTTCTTATATGGTAAGTAGTGATGAAGTTATAACAAGAAATCCAAGGGCAATCCGAGAAAGACTTCGGGGGCTTGGTACAACTAGTTAAAGGAGAGTAGTGCTCTACTGCCAGTCACAGGGAATGGTGAGGGAGGAAGCAGAGATCCAGCAAATGAGTACTTGCCTCTACCTGGTGTCACTGGCAGAATTTTGGGCTCTTTCATCATGAGTCGGTTTACTTGACACCAAGCCTGCTGGCAACAGACAANAAGATTACACAGCATCAAAAATCTGGGTGCAGAGAAGAAGAAACAAGAAAAGAACATAATGAATTCAAGGAGTAGTTTCCTTCTCTGGAATTTCAGGTAATTTAGGACAAGTGACTGCATAGAAAGAAAGAGTCCATTAAAAAAAAAAAAAAGGAAAAAATTACTTTCAGTATGCCAGGAGACTCCCTTCTCAAGGGACCAGAAGGCCCAATATGCTGAGTAGATCCATTTCTTAGTGATGTGTGCTGCCTCCCTGGGGCCTGGGTTAAAGATCTGAAGAGAAATGTTCCTACCTTGGTTCAGCCTTCAGATTCATTTCTTTCTTATATGGTAAGTAGTGATGAAGTTATAACAAGAAATCCAAGGGCAATCCGAGAAAGACTTCGGGGGCTTGGTACAACTAGTTAAAGGAGAGTAGTGCTCTACTGCCAGTCACAGGGAATGGTGAGGGAGGAAGCAGAGATCCAGCAAATGAGTACTTGCCTCTACCTGGTGTCACTGGCAGAATTTTGGGCTCTTTCATCATGAGTCGGTTTACTTGACACCAAGCCTGCTGGCAACAGACAAGGTACACCTGTCTCAAAGGGGGAAAGGGATTTTCAAGCAAGGTTCATTGATCTGAACGAGGAAAGGGATCAAACCAGGCTCATTAGTGATAATCCTGGAGGTATTTAGAGGACGTGTAGATGCGACACTGCAAGACATAGTTTAGTGGTGGACTTGGCAGTGCTGGGTTATCTGTTAGACTTGATCTTGGAGCTCTTTTCCAAAGAAATGATTCTATGATTCTTTGATTCTATGATCCTTCTATATATCCACAATACAAACTGGAAAGTAATACCTTTGTGCATGATTTTTCATGTTTATGTCTGTGTGGACACATGTTCAAAGATTGCAAAAGTGCATAGGCATTCATATATATGTTCAAAATTCCTTTCAAATATTCTCTGTGTTAATTTTAAGACTATCTCCACACTAAACAAAATCTTTAGTCCTGCTCATATTCATAGCAACTGAAGCAACTTGGCTAATTTTACACACATCACGTTTTCCAGTGGAAGCTGAATCTTTTAATATTTACAAGGTTCCATTTGGAAAAGCCGTTTGTCAATTTTGGCTCTGAAATGGTATTTCAATATTTAGGCTGGATTTTCAAGGCCTGTTTTTAAGACCTAGTAAATGTGAGCTACTTTAATTTTTGAGAATACTATGTCTAGATAACTCTCTCTAGGGTTTAAAATAAAACAGTAATAGAACAAAGCCATGGGTTCATACCACCAAAAGACAAGCAGAGAACAGAGAAATGTGCATGAAGAAATGTGCACAAAGTTAAAGTCACTATAAAAGAGCTACAAAGACAAAAAGCAAAGAAAAGGGCTTAAGAGGCTCTTTTTGTTTTTCCTCCAAGAAATGTAATTTCTTGGTTTTCTTTGTTCAAAAAATCTTTGTCACAATGTTTTATTTTTTTGCTATTTTTTAAGAAAATGTGTACATCACAGGAAAAATGGGCTCAAAATAATGAGGTAACTGGTAACCTCCCAAATAATTTCACTGATACACAAAGCCCTGCACAGGCTTTCAAGCCTGATTTTGGATAAGAAATAAAGCTAGATTTCCTTTAATTTTCTATTTATCGTAAAACTGATGAAACTTTTAAAGTAAAGGATAAATATATAGATAACTCTCCTGGGGACCTTTATGTAAATTAAACATTGTTGCTGACAGCTTACATATGAGTGACCAAAATCTGCCTTAAGCAAAATTCTTAACTCTGGGATAAATTAGACATGCTTTTTATTGCCACTGTCTGAGTCAGGAGCCTGGGAATAGCAATGAGCACCTTACAGAGCCCTGAAAATGGACAGATTAATGTGCCACCATTTCCACAGGGAAAGAATTTCAAAAAGCTATAAAATTTAACTGAAATGGTACAAATACTTTCATTTAAAGTCCATAGGTCAGATGCAGTTTTACTGTTTTTTACTGGAATGCAACGGATCTGTGAAAAGATGTCTACCACATCTCAGAGTCTTTTAAAAATCCAAATATGGATTTTGCATGCTGCTAATTACCTGTGTACAAGCTGCTTGCTGACTGACTTCCTATAAGTCCTTTGGAAGGGGTTGGCGAAGCAAAAGACAATTTGTTGGTTTAATGCTGTTACCCAATTACTGAATCACAGCAGAGGTGCTGTTTAACAATAAAAAAAGAAAAAGTTTAAATTGACAACCACAGCAGTCGATGGCTGCAGTTGGTAATATTCAAAATTTCCCAGGTGGTATCAGGAGCTGCTTGTGCTTCAAACAGTATGCTTTTTTTACACCCTTAATTTAGACAAATTCTGAGAGTAAGTTTTCTGAATATGAAGTGAAAAAAAAAAAAAAGAAGAAAGTGCTTTTTAGAAATATCCTCCGTTAATTGGAAAAGTGTCTGAAACAATCTCATTCTCTTAGCAAATATCTTTGAAAGCTCATAAAACTCAACCAACATTGGAAGAACTGCAAGAAGAAACACACTCTATAGATTAACAGAAGAGAAAAATGGAACTCTTAACTTAGCTTGTGTCTCTTGAAAAATCCTGAGAAAAATGAAGTAGTTGCTAACAACTGAAGAATAATACAGCCACAGTTATGATATAACCTTATGTGGGAATTTTGTATTCACACAGTACCATCAAATGCCAGGGAAATCTTAGCCTGGATGCAACTGCTGGAGTGCAAGTTAATGTGCCCTGAAAGTATTGACTGGTGGTTACAGTTGAAATGGCTTTCATGGAGCTATATCCTGTGCATAGCATATGTGCACTTTGAGTGTCATCTCCCTCAAGGACGGGAGGCCCTGCAGAAAGACACTGACAAATCAAAGAGATGGACAATCGCCAATTGCATGAAGTTTAGCAAGAGCAAGTGCCAGATTGCCAGATTCTGAACCTAGGATGGGACAATGCTGGTTGAGCGTACCGACTGGGGAATGAGCGCTGGAGAGCAGGGCCATGGAAAGGGGGCTCTGGTCCATGGCAAGTTGAACATGAGCCAGACTGCCCTGGAGCCAGTGCCAGGTGTATCCTGGGGGCATCAGGGACAGCATCGCCAGTGGACAAGGGAGGGGATTGTCCTGCTTTGCTCTGGGACAGCCTCACCTCCAGTGCTGGGGGCACTTTTGGATGCCACAGGCACAATCAGTGTCCATGGGATAATAACGAGGATGGTGATAGGGAAACTGTATGAGAGAGGCTGAGAGCACTTGGGTCTGTGTGATCTGGAGGAGAGTAAGAGGAGACTTCATTGAGGTCTCCAACTTCCTTGTGAGGGGAAGAGGAGACGCAGGTACTGATTTCTTCACTTTTGTGACTCGTGAAATGACTCAAGGAAATGGTTTGGAGCTGAGTTTGGAGAGATTTAGGCTGGATGCCATTAAAAGGTTCTTCACCCAGAGGGTGGTTGAGCACTGGAACAGGCTCCCCAGGGCAGTGGCCACAGCACAAAGCCTGACAGAGTTCAAGAAGCATTTGGAAAACTCTCCCAGGCACATGGTGTGACTCTTGGGAAGTCTTGTGTAGGGTCAAGAATTGGAGTATGATTATATTTATGGGTTCCTTCTAACTCAGCTAATTCTATAATTCTAGGAACTAGGGAGCACATTTTTAGAAGGAGGGAGAAACTATTATGCCAAAAAAGTACAACTGATATTTTGTCTGATGTACTTGGTTTGCATTTGTTTTTCTTCATTGAACTTAAAGGACCAGGTGAGAGAGAAACCTCTGGATAATAAACATCACATATGCATTTAGTGATGGCTTTTCACAGTACAAATCTTTCACAAGGAAAGAAAACTATTACAGAAGAGCACTAACCCTTTTATTAATACATTTTCTATGAGTAATTCTCTATCATAAAATTAGGAATTTGGCAATAAGTGGAAGGAAAATAAATGCAAAAATATAAAACTTATACATTCCTTTCCTTCTTACCTTCCTGTATCATGCCACACCTCTTTTTAGTCTTAGAACTAACACTTCTGGATTTACACTCGCTTGCAATTTTTCAATACAAATTACAGTATTTTACATGTGAAGGGTAGGGTGCCATCCCTAGGGACCTGGACAAGCTCAGGTAGTGGGCCCATGAGAATCACATGAACTTCAGTTAGTCAGCTCATCTCTGGTAATGTTTAGATGACAGAAAGGCACAGGCAGGCAGCATGTTGGTTCTGTAGCAAATACTGATCATGCCTGAGCACAATATCTCTGCCTTAGAAGACCAAGAAACCAAGTAATTTCTCTGAAGGAAATGCTACCAGGCAAGTTTCTAGGATATGGATCAAGGCAGGAAGATCAAGGCACACATCACCTCTGAAAAGAAGTGGATCTACCACCAGGCACAGGTTGCTCCAGGCAGATCCTTATATAATATGCTGTGTCTTCTGTGTCCTTGGAATCTGAACCTTCTCTAAATATGATAAATACACTCATTTTTGCTGAAATAAACCTATGGTTCAGGTAGCATACTTGGAAGAGATATGTAGCAAAACTAACAAGCATTCACCTGCCTAGTCTCAATTTAATAATATATTCAACTGTACCTAAATATTAGGTATTACAGTATGAACTTACAGGTATTTAAAATCTTCATTACATCTGGTATCCTTTTAATTTAACCACAGCTTCTTGAGATAGATACCTATTTTATGTAATGCTGTTGAAGGGATCAAGAATTGATTACTGGCCTGCAAGAGGATGTTTCCACCCAACTTTCCAAGGAAGTGTGAATAAAATATCCAATGTATTCACAACAGCATAAAAAACCCCATTAATTAATTGTGAAATGTTTAATCCATAGGTATAAACACAAGAAAAAAAGTTGTACTCTGCAGCCAGGAGGAAAAGTGATTTGTCCTAAAAAGATGGCAATTTCTTGGAGAACATCCAGAAAACAGAAAAATTAAAGATGTATCTCAGGAAAATATTCAGCTTTTCAGTGTCCAGTAGAGATGAGCCCCGTGTTGATCTCAAAATTTCTTAGTACTTAAATTGAATTAGTACTTTAATAAAATTTTCTTATTTGGTCCAATACTGCAATAATCATATATATTTGGAAATAATGCTATCAATATATTTAAAAGTTCTGTGGCAACTTTTTTTCATTTCTTATTGCAAATCTTTAGAGGGCTTAACACAATCAGTATCATGGTAGGCAGTTTATGAAAAAATTGTTAGTGTAACAGTACTAAGAGAGAGAAATTAATATATTGAATCAAACAAATTCAGGAAAAAATAAATCACTTTAAATGAGACAGATGAGAGTTTAGTTACAGTTTAGCAACATCAGCATTAACAGAATCAGCTAAATAAGCTGAAACCTTCTGCAAAAGTCATCTTCATTATGTTCTAAATTCAGAAGATTATTTTTATGGATTTTTTTTGTTTGTTTGTTTGTTGATTTTTTTTTTTCGCTGCATGTCTTATTGTCTCTTCTATATATTCCTTAACAAAAACACAGTCAGAATCTGTGCCACCAGTGAAATTATCAAAGGAATGCCTAATCCAGTTTTGAGGAAAAACCATAATTATGGCAAAGATGTGGGATGACGCGCTGGCCAAAACACATTCCAGTAAAAGACCAACAAAGCAATTAAGAATTGTTTCACAATTTTATGAATCCGTAATTTTCCAAAAGGACTGCTACAATCTTATCCCATAAGCTTTCTTCCTTTTG
>VXBQ01014764.1:0-14404 GCA_013400175.1 Phainopepla nitens | reverse complement strand
TGAAAAACAGACCCAAAGCAGTGAAATTGCAACAGCGTGAGCACTCAAAAAATAACAGCGATAGGAACATCCACACAGGTTATTTTTTTAGTCGTGGTTTCCTTAAAGCCTCCAAAAAGTTCTTGATTTTCCTTTAGCATTTAAGATGTGTACATTCGGCATGGGAAAAAAAAGGCAAATTAGCAAAACCAAGAAAATCTTTACTCAAAGAAGTACTTTGTTGAAGTTTCTGCAGCAAAAACTGCGAGCACCCCATGCCCATCTTCTTCTTGAAGCTTGCCCCAGGGCTGCTCCTCCAATTTGTGCTCACACAACTGCACTGTGACCTTGTTCACTTCCCTAAGCTGACAGCCACAGAGCTGGTTTTAGCTAAATTATATTTAACCTGGCTCAGCCCCAGTTCAGCTCACTGTTTTAGCTCATTACATGGAAATGAACATCCACGGATGGAGGGAGCCATACTGCTCAATCCTCTGTTTTCAATGAGAGCAGTCATTATAAAACCCCAACCTCGGCATCAGATTTAATTGTGTCAAAGAGTAATTTGAAGTGACATTGGTGTGCTAGATGCTAATCAACCTAAAGCACTAATCAATTAATTGGAGGAACCTACCTGAGTATAATGTATTAGTAATAGGCATTTTCTCTGTATCACAATGAGCCTGTAAAGCAGGAGGCATAAAAGTAAGATTATTTCCACCTCACAAGCAGAGAAACCTTCACAGTATCAAATCAGGAGAGATGTTGCTCTGACAGAGGATCAAAAGAGGCATACTGAAATGAAAATGATTGCAGATAACAAAAATTGCCTCCAAACATCCAAATGAATGTTTTAGTAATTAAGTCTTGTATTTATTCATGCTAAAGAGTTAAAGCAAAATTGCAATCTGTTTTAGATACTTTAATAAGTCGCTATTCAAAAATTCTTGCAACAAGCTAGTTCTGAGAATGACCCAAATAGTTTAATCAAAAATACATAATTCAAGGTACATGATTAAGCTGTAGCAGTAATATCCATTCTTCCTATTTGCTCTTCAAATAAATACCAGAGTACCTGTGTTTTGCTGTGCTGGATGTGCGGCTGACTGATTTTAGCACCAGTGTGAACAGAAGGGGGTGGTGTTACCTTAGCTTGTGCAAGACGGTACTTCCTAAGAATGGAACAAAAAAATTACCTCTAACTTTATTAGATCCACTGAAAGGATAAGATACCTAGGAAAAGAAACAAACTGACATTGTTTACATTAAATAAGACTTCTAAAACTTTTTATTGTCATTCGATATGGCTTTCCACCCCTCCTGCTCAACATTGTGGGACTAGCTGATTTACAAAAGACACCTGAAGCTCATACAGATATTTAGATTACAGTTCTGCAGCATTACTTCACAATGCTCAGTTTCCATGCTATTCTATTCTTGAAAATCCATTATATATATTGCCACATAATGTAGTCATAAGAGATGCCTAATTTGAGACTCAGAAGGCTCTCTCTGTATGTACAGCATGTTGGAGCCTGGTGGGAAATGAGAGAAGCTGAAGCAGATCCCACAGCTGTGGAAAGAGAGTCACAGGTGAGTACTCCGTGGTCATGATAATGTCAAGTAACACCTCTGCTACAAGGAAAACCTCACAGCAGGAACATTATGATGAGCTGTGCCACTGAGACCAGGAAACTTACTGGGAGCTTCTGTACAAGAGGTCCAAGCTAGGAAGATTTTTTTTCTTTTGCTTACTTATGTGTTTGTGTTTGTGTATAAGAGAGTGAAAAGCCTCCTTCTGATTCTCTGGCAAAGGAACAATTAGTTTTTGGGACTGGTTATGCAGTCAAAATGCCACACTTAAACTCATTGGCATAACAGTGCTTACATAAGCAAAATTTATTACATTACTATACTCACAGCTATGAGTAAAAGGAACAAGTGTTTGGGATACACATATTCTGGCACAAAAATTTACCAAAGTATCTACGTCAGTTGAGAAGAATACATTAAAGAATTATATGGCGAACAAAAAAAATTGACTGCTATTCTAACAGCTTTTTAGAATCTAGTTAGAATTCTTAATCTAAAGTTCTTTTGTGAGCTTATTTAAAAATATGTTTTTCACCTGAGTATATTGAAGTAGCGTATGAACAGATTTTCTTCCAAAAACTCTATCTGAGTTTTCGGAAGGAACTTTTCATAGCCATAATTTTTCAGATAGCTTTACTTATATTTTCTCCTGCACTGCTGATAATTTTGATTCACAAAAATGTCAAGCTTTTAAAAGGTTGTATTCCTTTCCCAAGGTGAAGCTAAGTGTTCCTAACATCATGCAAAGTAGTCTGAGGAGAAGAGAGAGTTTTGAAAACATGCATTTATGACTCTTTGAAGCTGTGATAAGCACTTGGAGCTTTGGCAGTGTATCGTCAATGACCTTTTCTCGTGAGCACTCATAATTGCAGAGATATTAATTAATTAAATTTTACTAAAATGTTTTGAAGATGTGAGATTTCAGATACTGTAAGTGTGACATAAAGTCTAATGAACTCTCTACTTATCTCCAGAAGAGCCTGCTTGGGGCTTTTATGCACAGTAAAATATTGAAAACTGTGGAATTCAGAGAAGCAGCTTGAAAGCTTGATATAGAAAGGAAAAGACACAATCAGTAACATATTTATCTACAGTCATCCTCTTCTGTGCAAACATAGAAGTAAGACCAGTAAGACCAGTACAATACATACATTGAATTTTTTTTTACAATAAGAAGTGAGTCTAAGAATAGTCTAAGAAGTGCTACATGATGCCTGGAGTAAAGTCCACAGTGTCAAAAAAAAGCATTCTTAGAGTACTTGGTTTGCAAGCCCATCTGGTCTCATGTTGCTCATCATAAAATGTTAGGTTTGCTTGATGCTGCAGGTTAACATGGTAAAATGTTACTGAAATCACAGTATTGGATGAGATAATTATTTCAATTTTACATATTCCCAATTTAACAGTGAAATTACACATGTGCTTAATTTTAAGCACATGTGTAAATCTTCCTGAAATCAGTAGGATTTAGGCTTTTCTGAATTGGGGCCAGTAAAGAAATATGACTAATCTCATTAATTAAAAAAACAGGAGTTAGTCCAAGTTACTTAATCACAAACCATCTGTTTATGGGGAAAGGACAATACTTCCGTGTTTCACACTTTCAAAAAATAAATACAAGCCAAAAAGGGAATTCAACTTTCTATAATATGATGATGCTATAATTTGTGCAGTAACACCTTCACAATAGTTCTTTTGCATGTTTGTGCTACTGACATTTCCCACCCCCCAGCAAGTCTATCCTCAGGCTGGCAATCCATTTCAAAGTTAATCTCCACAGTTCCACAGCAATGATTGAAGCAACATGAGTTGAATGCTGGCTGAGGTTTTAGACCTCAAGGTTGGGTGTTTTCTTCCTCCTTTCATAACGTCTGAAGAAGAATTAAAACAATTTTCTTGGATTTGCTATTCAAAACTGTCCAGCTACTCAGTTTGTGGTTTTTCCCTGTGGATTGCAAAAGGCATACATAACCTTGGTACATCCTACCTAATCTGCAGGTGAGTAGTTGTGATTTGGCAGTATAAGTCAGGTAATGTGTTTTTTGTTCAATGTGAGTATTATTCTAAAAAAGTGAACATTACATAGAAATCCACAAGAATAATTACTTCAGACTCTGATTCAGAGGTTTCATTCTGTGGAAATTATCATCTATTAACATTGAAAGACTATAGAAAAAAAGGGAAATATTTTCAACTAATACATAGTTGGGGGGGTTCACATTTTTTGTTTTTTCTTTTTTTCTTGCTTCATTTATTAAGGAAAAACCTGGTCTATATATAATAAAAGAAAATAGAAGCTCCAATCCTGTAACTTTTTACACAGAAGCACATGTGGCAATCATTAGATTCATTTTATGGGTGCAAAAATTCCTTCCAATAAGATAAGGAAGAGGAAAAAGGCATCAAACAGAAAGGACATTGCTACAATTCAAAACAAAGACAAGAAAAGTAAAATTTTGGCTACAAGAAAATAGTAACTTTAATGGAAATACAGAAGCCACATATGCGATAGATAGAAAACCAAGTTTCCTTTTGATCGAGTCTAAAAATTTTGTCTGTGCTAAAGTTTACCAAATAGGCTTCCAGGAGCTGAAACTCAAAGCAATCCTTTGCGTTTCCAGATACAAATGTCTTGGTCTTAGATTGCAAGCATGGTTAAGAACTGAAGACTGGTTTGATTACTCATTTTTAGCATGGCCCTCCACAGTTGTCTATATCCTGTAGGTAAGGGAGATATAATTAATACAATAAAATACCACTGAGGTACTTTTTCTATCTATGGGGTTAATTTGAAATCTAATTTGTTCTGGGATGCTATCTGCCCATTTTATTTTTTGATCTTCCTTTGCTGTTATATGATGGGGTGTTGAGATATAACTGAACATACTTTCTGCAGCTTTTATGTTTACTAGCCCTTCTAAGAGGAGTTGTAGAGAATGAAACATAAGGTTATTAAGCAGGCTAGCACAGCGAGTCTTTAGTAAACACCTGTTTCTCTGCTGTGGCTTACATGTATGAATTTGCCTGAATTAATTGTAGTGGTGCTCATGGCACAAAAATCAACTGGCTGCTAGTATTTCTGTGGCAAACACCTGGTTTCAGAAACCTATAAATTAGGTGTAAAATTTTCTCCAAACTGAAGTGCTCAGATTTAGTTATTCAAAACTTTGGCCTGCTTAAAAAAGTGGCCTTAAGCTTTGAGTTCCAACTTATATTCAATAAACTAAATTTGATATATATTTAAGTTGGGAAAAAATTTACACGTTTTGTGCACTCTGTGTATCTTTCCATAGCTCTCCACATAATTAAGTGGAAACTGGATAACCTGAAAATCCATATGTAAAAATTAAATATGTTAATAGCAACAGAGGAAGGCTCCAATGACAGAAATCTGAACCTAGTGATAACTAATTTGAATCACTTTTGAAATTTGGTCATTTCTCTGACCATTTAAAAATTTAACACTGGGAGTATTGCTTTCAGTGCAACTATACAGCAAAAGAGAAAAGGGCTAACAAGAAAGACTTCAACAAATACCTCTTGCCAATTCTTAGGTGTGTGCCTACCCTGTGATACATCCTTTAGAGAAGGGAAGTTGTGTAGACAAGGAGATGAGCAGAATTTCTTACCTGCAGGTTTGGTGACAATGAGAACAAATATTGCCTGAATCAAAATATTTTTGCAGATTGAACCACTGTGTAGGTCACTGCAGTGCTTACTGTGGCAGAACACAGAAAAAATTATTAGGAAGTCTGGTGTGTTAAGAGCACAAGCCTCTGCTTGAGATATTTTTGTGTTGTAAATTGCAAAGCCTGTGAAGCTTATTTCTTAAATAAGGATTACTGGGTTAAACAAAAGCTTTAACTCACTGATAGTGAGTGGTTTATGTTTCAGAGCCTTCTGATGAATATCAATTTTGAGTTACAGATAGACTGCATGATCACAATGGCTTGTTTAACTGGGAAATCTTTCAACCCCCTATTTGCATTCATGTCCAGATAGTAACCAGATAGCAACTGTCAACAGACAGTGAATTCATAACCTTCTGCAGTGAAAGTTACCACCAAAGGAAGGGTTTTCTGGTAGCCATTTTTATCATAAGTGAAAGTATATCTTGAGTTGAGAAAACAACGACAGATTGATTCAGCACACAGTAGATGAATGTAAATTCATCTAATTTCCACAAAAGACTAAGTGCACCAAGGGTGTTGTGAGGATTCAGTTCACAAACCAGAGAATCACAGTAGGGGGTACCTCACAGTGAGGGATAACATTGAAGTTGTGAGATTGCTTCCAAAGATAAAATGGAGATAAAAGAAAAAGAAATTAAAATCTGACATTCCTGAAACTTCTGAATAACTTGTATATCAATAGCAACATTAGAGTCCCATGAATTTACTAATCAGAGTTTCAAGACAGAGAGGAAGGAAAATGAAAGGTTACAATGTTATAGAAAGATATCAGGAAAGTAGGTTTCCTGTTTAGCCATTGAACTGATTCCTGAGATTTGGATTAGTTTAAATACTCCCACAGAAATTCAGGCAGACAAGTTGCCACTTAAAACTATGTGCTATATTCTCAATTGGTGATGCAGGAATCTGTGAAAATAACTAAACCTTCCTTTTTCTCTCAACATAAATGGCTACAGATATTAAATTGGAGGTCATGGTTTCTAGTTTCAAACTATGTTTACATCTATGAGTGATTTCAGTTTTTCAGCCTTTAGAGTCCAGATGGATGATAGAGTATTATTGGGATTGGCTTTGATGAAAGTAATAAAAGAGTGTTTTTTCAGCAAAAGCCAGTATGGTCTCTTGTTTCCTCTCAGTCTTCCTAACTTGGCACATGGCCCCCTCAGAGCCAAAAGCAGTGGTGCTGTCATGCAGTCTGCAAATTTGAAAATTATGCTACCAGCTCAGTTTTATTCTCTCTTTAAACAAACACTGTGTGAGCAGCTGAAACTTGGGAAGGCCAGTTCTCCATGGGTCTTTCCTGTGATTGGTAGTCTGGTGTCTAATCTAAGTTTTGACCTCAAGCTTCAGGCTCTGTCTCAGTAGGGACTAATTTCTGCCTTTTTCTTCTAACCAGCTATCCATTTTTATGTAAGCAGTAATTGGAGTTGAAAAATATATTCCAATATTAATAATTTTACATATGCAGTTTCACTGCACTCCTGTGCTACAACTGTCACTTCTTAACACAATTGTTCCAGCAACTGAATATCCCTGTTCCAAAAGTCCTAAAAATAAGATGCGAATTTAAGTCACAAGTAATGGAAAAGGAAAGAGGGAATTAGTGAAATGAGATATAATGAGAGAAGCAGGAGCGGATTAATTCTACCTTTTTGTTCTTTTAAATGCTTTTTCTGTTATTGTTCTTTAGTGTTTGAGTAAAGGAGGAAAATAGTAAAGGACTATGCAACATGTCAAGAATTTTGCATGTAGTGATTACACTCCTCTGTTCACCAGAAAAAAATCCAAAGCAAATGAAAAGATATTTCTCCTTTTCTTGTAGAGTAAAAATTCTCAGAATTCATACTGATTCCTCTCACACTTATGAGAGGATTGTTTTCTGAAGAGACAGAATCTTTCAAAGGCATGTCAGAGACCTCAATCAATATGGGTAGATTAGATTTTGAAAGTCTTTATTTTGCCAGGATTTTGACGAGATTTTGGTTATTTTCTTATCCCCTGGAAATTCTTACAGCCCAGGAGCTCAGCACTCAAGCAAAAAAGTAGTCACTGACTCTTATTATTAGTTCATAAATTTGAAACATAACACGTGTCACACTGTTGTCTTTTCCGAGCATGCCTGAAGGGGAATAATACACAAAGCCATGTCACATGTCTTCCATCTAATCTAATGTTGAGGTAGAACTAGTCTTCCTGTTCTTCTTAAGGTGAAGGAAGTATCCAGCTTCCTCTCATTTGCCACCAAAAAAGTGAGTAGACTCTGTGGGACTTGTACTTAGAGATTCACTCAACTGTGAATGAACACGTTTAAATTCTTAAACTTCCAAGGTAAGAGCATTTTCCCTCCCCACAGTAAGGGATTAAATCCTTTCACTCTGAAGAAGCAGACACAGCATCCATCCTGCAGACATTCCAGGAAATGGGTGCTTCTTTCAAATCTATGTTCTGAAAACCACCAAACAGCAATTTTACCTTATCTTTGCAATCAATTTCCCAAAAAATGACATATTTTCACCACATTTTCTCTTCTATTTGGCACAATAAGACTATTTTTGATCCAAGAATGTGTTCTGAAATATGTTTACCTTTCAAAGTAAATACTATTAATAAAAGTTTCCTTAGATCTACAATTATTAATTTCTAATTGTCATGGGTGCGTGCATCTGTGCATTGCAAGATTCTGTCAGCAGAGAAATTTCATCCCATTATTTTAATCTTAGCTGGGAGATATAAAAAGCAACAAGTACCACAGATCTTAACATTTTCAGAATGGTTGAAGTACAGGTATCAAATATCACACCTGTAATGAGTATGAAATAATGGTAAGAAAATTGGTATGACCTATATGTGAGCTTTCACAAGTAAAATGTACATGCAGATTCATGCAACTTTTTTTTTTATTTAGCCAATGGCAGCAAGAGGCAATCTTAGTACTAATTTTTTTTTCACAGCCTTTTTTGAAAGCCATTGCACTTAGTGAACAAGCGTTGAGGTCTATTCTCCTTGCACCCCAGTCCAACTGTTCAATATAACTGGGAATATGATAGAATTTATTTCCCATGCATGTGCTTATAATTTATGAGTTTTCCCTTGACAAAGCCATAACTGATGCTGTAAGTAGCAGCCTGCTTTTGCTCTCTAAACTCAGCCTGTCTTTCAGACTGAATCTCAAGAAAATCAGAGCCGTGAAGCATTACAGCAAAGCTATTACCTTCCATGGTGTATAGGAATTTTAGGGACATAATGACCATATGGACAGTCTTTGACCAAACATTTTACAGCAATGGAAGTGAAGCATTGTTTGTTCTGATCTGGGAAGTATCCATTGACAGACTGCAGACAGTTCAGATAGTAACTCAGAAACTATCAACACAAATGAAAGGAAATCACAGAAGGAGGAAGAAGCTAATATTTCATCTTCAGAAAATGATAAACATTCCCACGTGAAAAAGACATTTATTCAGCTAATGAATAATTAGGATATTCAAAACAATGATGTTTTGTTAGGCAGTTAAGACCACTATCAGCAGTTGTGTTAAGCTGGCTTCCCATTTAGATCACTGTCATGAGGACAGGTCCAATAAATTATTTTCTGCCAACTCATGTAACACATGTGTGGAGACAACACACATCATGGCAAGAGTATTTACATTGTGAAGTCTAACTTTTTTTAGCTATTGGAACTCATTTAATTGAAACATGCAGCAAAAAAAAGAAGACACAATGTGATTATCACTGAGAAAGTGTGCAAATTGGCATACTCTCAGTACCATTATTGATTTATTCCAAAACTATCTGACACAGACATCTATTTTAGCCTGAATACATACAATTGCATTTGTACTTCTCCAAGATAATTATCTATTTATGCTTATATTTGTATAGAAAAAAATATATTTATATGTTTTAATTTATACAAAAATATATTTGGAAATGGAAGGAGAATTCAAAATGGTATACTTTACAACATTTGTGGTATAAGGAAAGACCATACCTAATAACGCAAATATTATTTTTCAGGGAGTTTAAATGCTTAGAGTTTGAGCAGTTTAAACATAAGAACATCATATTACAGTGAAACCCAACCACTTGTTGACTTCTGGTTTGTTCTACAAATCAGGAATGGAAAGGTGTCCTAGAAATAGGGACATGTTCAACCATTTCAAAGAACCAAATACTGTCTTCAGCCAGTGGTGGTGAGAACTGTGGGGAGTGAACAGGGCAGGCAAAGGAGATCTGCATCCGCACTGGAATTGAGAAAGTGAAGCAAATCACAGTGAGCAAAACGTGAAACATTTGCCCGCAGGTCTGAAATGTGTCCCAACAATGCAACAATGTAGCAATAATGGCATCAAAAGCTGGGAGGCATAGGTTGAATTATTCCACTGAACCAGGGAAGGAAAATCCTGCTGAAGAATATACCTTGAGAAATATTATTTTGTCTTAATTTTCTTTTCAGTCAGAAAAATCCTACGATTTTTCTAGACAGAGTATATGTATGGTGGGAAAAAAAATCACATGTTAACAAGTCTGGTTATTCTTTTTCATATCTACAGCTTTCAGAATTAGACTAATAGATATTTAAACAAGAGTTTACTGTTTAATTTTTTCATTGTCTTTAGATTAGTCAGAATGTGTCAGAAACATGAGCTACATTTCATTCAACTTGGTTACTTTTGGTAACTAGGGTGTGTAGCTTAAAGTGAGAAGCTTTATTTAGAGAAGTCCAGCAGTTAAGAGGTTTGTTTCTTAAAACTGCTAATATTGCCCAAAACCATGATGAGTTTTGTAAACGAACAGTGTTTCAATGCCATTTTATGAAATCAAACTCATGACTAAAGTCATCTGAATAATCCTTAAGAATAGCAGCATTAAAGAGAGAAGTTAGTTTGTAATAAAATGGCCATTAGCAGCTTTCACCCATTGGGTAACCTTCCTTTACCCTCCAACTTACTGATCTGCCATGCTGAAATGTCTTAGAGGTAGTGCTTCTGGAAATGACACAACAGTGCCAGTGAAGCTGCCTAGCCAGTGCTGAAGCATCATATCTGGATCTGGGCTCCTGAAGACAACACACCCAGAAGCAGCAATCCACAGGGCTGCAGCACTGCCCTTGTTCAAGGAGGCAGCTGATGGCAGGAATGGGAGACACTCTTATGCCTGTAAGTCAACAGAGAAAAAAGGAAAATTCTCAGGTCCCAAAGGATTCATCTGTCTAATACTACAATTATTACCTTCTACCATGACATGACAGTTTATACAGTGTAGCTTTGTGTCTGCCTGAAGTTTGTGCGTATTTCTTCAGCATAGTCTCTGCTGGAAGGTGGAGAGTCCTTATCAGGCATTTCTCTGGCATTTAGTTCCTTCATCTATTTTCAGTTCAGTGTTTCATGGTTTCTGGCCACTAAATTTTCATTGATATCGTTGTAGTCATGTCCTCAAAAAAGTGAAGTCTCTGTGATCACAGTGTGTGCCTATGTTACTGTCCTCATTTTTCAAGCTTGAGCAACTTTGACAGTCAAACAAGGATTTTAAAAATAAAAAAGTTCATGCAAGTTTCCCTATACAAGAGAAGGCAGAGGAGCACCAAGACACGCTATCCAAGGCCATCTTATCAATTTCTGCCTGTGGACATAAGAAAAAACTAATGCAAGAGGAGCCTTTTGAATGCTCTAGTTAGGGGAAAACCCTTAATCAGAACCTTCAATCAAACATAAGAGACAAATCTTAGAAAATGAAGAACTGCTGGCTCTGATTCATGGAACTATTTTTTATCATATCTGATGGTGATAACCCTCATAAAGCTTACTATGAAAAGCTTCCAATTTTTCTCTTTGCCCACATGATGGACTGTGCACTTCCATGATTTACAAGGATAAATGGATCATGTGATTCAGCCAATTTATTTTACCAAAATCTTTTGGGCTCACAAAAGTTGCTGAAACTTCCTGACACAGAGAAGCATCAGTGGCAGTTTTATATTTCAAGGAAATACTTCGATTGGTTTAATGTATTTTTAAATTTTCTATCATGAATTAAAATTTTGAAAGTGTAATTCAAGCTGATGGGTTAAACCCTATTCTCTCCTACAAGTCTGGGTTGTCTCTGTGGGTAACTGACTGCTGAATGATATCTGAGAGCCCTGCAACACAGAAAGGGGTTACTGGGATTTTTCAAAAAGGATGATGTCCATGACACTCTTTTTGAACAGGGTTTAAAGACAAAATTTTTGGTAGAGTCTAAGAGATGTAAACAGCCCCTAAGAGTAATTGGATTATATCTTGTGTCCTAAGAAAATCCACTATGATGTGGACTATAACTACTGTTATGATATATTAGTAAAAGAGAAAAATTGTAGTAAAATGTTAAGTATCTTCATCTGTTATTAAAACGTTTTTCCTTGAAACATTCTCATGTTTCAGGGTGGTGTGAGTTCAAGGGAATAAATGCTGTCTAATAAAATCCAACGTACTAATATGTAATTTAAAGCTCACTATTCTACTTGCCCAATTCACCTTTTCCTTCTTGTCACAGTTTTTTGCACAAAGCAACAGTGCAATCGCTTATTTTTCACTTTTCCAAATACAAGAAAATAAAATATGTTCAGGTCTAGTAAGTGCTTCTTGAATCAGTAAAGGAGCAAAGTACAGGAAACCACATTGAAAACATAATAAAATTTTAAAATATAATGTGAGAATTTGAAAAGTGTTTGGAAGATAAAATATTTTGCAGAAATGGGCACTTTAAATTATTACAGAAAAGCAAAACTGGAATAAATCAGGACATTAAAAAACTATGTCACATGATTACATCTACCAACGCATTTTTAACAATCTGTCTAAATACAAGAGTATCTGTAACTCAAAATTAGTTCTATTTCTACCCAGACACTGCCACACACAAACATCCAGCGAGTTTGTGTATGCAAGGGCTGATATCTACAAATCTATGCCATTTGAAATAAATTGCACCTTAAATTTGAAGGCAATTTTAGGTAGTTTGGTGTGCTGTAGGATTCCATTTTTGATATTTAGCAAGACTGAGATCTTTGTAACTTATGAAGTCTGTATGTCTACAAACTAGTATGGATGTGTTTGTGTTTATTACCTTTTCTCATCCATGCCTTGAAATGACTAAATTACAGGTATTTTACATGTGTTTTGTGGTACAAGACAGATACCGTCTGTTAGTATAATTTATCTTGAAATACCCTGTTTTACAAAATTACAGAAAAGCACAGCAATTTGCTCCTTTTTCTCCTTTTTTTCTTTTTTTTTTTTATTTTTTATTTTTTTAAATTTCCAAGACTATGGCAAAATCTTCAAAGCCCAGAAGATGTCTTCTAGCTAAGAATTTAGCCATGTAATAAACAATTTTCATCAAAGCACTGGGTTTGTGGAAATAAGAGTACAATTGTAGAATCCAGATTTTGATAATGTTCTGTACTTATTAGCTATTTTGTCTTTTGTATTTTGACCTAATTCAGCCAGCAAACACATCAACCTTTTTGTAAGATTAGATACACATACATACACATACTTCAGCCCAGATCAGATTAGCTGCAATCAAGGTAATTATGTTGAACAAAATTGTTCATCTGTGCTTTGCAGCTGCCATTTGTACCTAGTGTTTGATCCCAAGTGACTGAGTTGTACATATGTTCCTCCTTAATCCTGGATAACTTAGGTTTTCTTTTAACACATAATCGCCTCTTTAAAACTCAAAACTAAGATTAAAAAATATTTAGTTTTGCAGAAAAATTAACTCCTATTTTCTTGTAATGTTTTTCCCTGGTATAACCCAAAGTTCTCTAATGGATACTACCTGGACTTGAGCTTCCCAAAAACTGAAGCCGTCATCTAGACAGCCTGCTCTCCTCCACCTCTGCCAGTTATCAGAAGCTACTTTCTTAGTCAATTTTCGTGTTCCTCCAGCAGTTAAAATTAGACCATGAACATATTTAGAGTGCTAAACACCAGAAAGTAGCCAAGCAGGTTCCCTTCCTGTGTTTTTCGTCTACTCCCTTGCAACTTAGACATGAGAAGGCAGTATGAATTCTCATAAGCTCCAGTAACTCTGTTTAAAGAAAGAAAAAATTAAAAACACGCAGCAACCCTTCCCTCAGAAAACCAATACCTTCAGAAGACTTTGGTTCAGAATCATTGGTAGACATGTCACCCAGTTTTGCAAATATTTAAAGAGTTCAGGCTTTCAGTTATGGTTGTACCACAGATCATAATCACAAATTTTGATTATAGTGACATCTGAGTTCTGGCAGCTCCTGTTGTTTATCACATTGAAACAAGGTTGCTATCAATCCAGAAGAGCAGCAGTCTGGAAGACAAGAAAGATAAATGCNTTCATGAGAAAAAGAAGTTTGCGAATACTATGGCCTTGTATTTGTGAGCTATTTTTATTTAGGAAAGTAAAACAAAGGATGGGAAATAAAATTAGCACTTGGTATGTAGAACTCATATTGCTACTGAGCTCCATTATCATGTTTCTAGGTAAAAGAGATATAACTGGATCAATAGTCTTTTTCCCAAACTTTGGAGGTTCCTAATTTATTTTTGAGGATCACCAGTATTTTTACAAAGCCAAAAAAATGTTATGTTTTTGTTTATGGTAGTTACTAAGAAGGAAGAAAATTTCACCTTCAAATTTTCTGGATTTGAGCTCCAGATTCTGTGTAAGAAAGAACCAAATTTACCCAAATAATATATTATAAGTACTGTAAAGATCTCTGCAAAAAGGAAGAGGAAACAAAAAGATTAAGAAGCACTAAATGAGAAGCCAATTATTAGGCCTATTTTCTACAAGCTTCTGTCCTTGTGTAAATCAAAGGCATTGTAAAGTCTGGAGTAATCTCTAAACAAGTTTAAAGGGGGATTTGCCTAGCTCTGCTTTTCCTTTGAAAATACTATAATTTCTGTTTTTCCCTTGAGGAAATGATCTATGAATAAATTGACAGAGCGGTATGCCATATTTCAGAGTTTTCTCCACTAGGTCTGCTTTATAAGTAATTATAACCATATCTAGGAACTCTCCATCCCAGAATTCATGTTCTGTTGTCCCAGCACTGGAATTTCTTGCCTACAACTTTAGAAAAAGCAATAGGTGTGTATATATATACATATATA
>VXBQ01014762.1:46121-97384 GCA_013400175.1 Phainopepla nitens | reverse complement strand
TTGGTTTTGGGGTTTGGTTTTATGTGCTGCAATCTGTTTTGTAGTTTATGGTTTGTTCTACAAAACCGCATTGTCACCTGCCTGCTACAGAGCACCTGCCTTACTTGATGTTTGCTGATCATATCCTTATTTACTGATATGTGTCACTCTTAACCCTTGTATCCAAATGAAGCAGGTGGTGATAAGAAAGAGCCAGGGGATTTTCCAAAGGTGAATAGCGTCACTAACCTGACAACAAAAGGATGTTTTCTGTCAACATGGGCAAAGCAGTGAATGTCAGCAAAGCCTTTGACGCTCTTTCCCACAATCTTCTCCAGGCTGGACAGGGATTTGAGGGGCCTGACCTAATGGAAGGTGTCCCCTGCCCATACCAGGAACAATATGAACTTCCAACCCAAACCATCCTTGACTCTGTGATTCTCCTGGGCTGCCTGCCTGGGCTGTGGGACAGGTAATAAGCTGGCTCAGGCTGTGCTCAGAGGGTGCCAATTGATGGATTTTACTCAGGTGTACCGGTTTGGGAAGCCTTACTGGATGCCATGAGAGTAGGAAAGGTGGTGTCTTATGCAGTAGCCATCTTCTCCACTACCTGCTTTTCGGTGATGTTGGCTCTTCCACAGAGCAGTGAAATAAATGTTCCATCCCAAGCCTTGTTCTTTGAAGAAAACCATCCTAAAGAGTGTTTTCTTCTGTTTTAAGGCAGAACACAATCTCTACAAGGCTGCACACCGTCACATTGCCCTAAGGATGCTGGCCTGTGCTCAGTAACATGTTGCAATGCCCTTCTCAATACAATTCTAAGATCACAGCTCTCAGCTTGACCACATGGCTGCTTTTGACAGAAATACCTCCATATGTTCCATGACATGCCAGTATCTAGTCCTGCTCTCCACTCTTGTCCATTCAACCCTTTCTCTCCCAATGAGCACTCCCCACCTCTCCCTTCACCCCTTAGGATGAGTCAGAGAGGAGCTGATTGTCCTTTTCTGGGGTGAAGCACAGTGAACAATGCCATCATTTGCAAAGAAGAAGGTTTTTGTCGTGGAAATGGTGGTCAGGTGTTAGAAGGGGCTGCCCAGGGAGGTTTGGAGTCCCCATCCCTGGCGGTGTTCAAGGAATACCTGGATGTGGCACTCAGTGCTCTGGGCTGGGTTATGAGGTGAGGATTGGTCACAGGTTGAACTCAATGGTCTTGGAGATCTCTTCCAACCCAAATGGTTCTGGAATTCTGTGTCTCTGTGAAAAGAGAAGACAGCCTTTGCAATGCAGTCAGCCTATGCTGCTTGGGTGTGGGGTGATGAAAAAATATGGGAAGTCCATGGTGTCGTTGGAAAAGGAATATGCAGGATTTGCTTTCTGCCAGCATGGGCTGATGCAGCTAGTTCTTTCCAGATCAGACTGTTTACATTTTCTGCCCTTTTCCTACACCATTTTTTTCTTTTTTTCCCCTTAAACTACTGACCATCACTGTGTAGTATACAGACTTTGCACATGAAAAGCTCTTTTTGGGAAGCAGAACTTTCCATAATTCTCTTTTTCGACTGTGTATGGAGAGGGTGCTCGGGAGGGAGACACACAGCCCTGTACTGTGGCTGGGGGAGTTCTGGCACAGCTCCATTTAATCATCTTCCTTACGCATCAAGATCCTAAAGCTCCATCTAAGTTTTACTGTGTCACCAAACAATAGAGCAGTTCCCTGAGGGAATACAAGGGAGGAGTTAGTGTAGGGTTATTTTATAATATCTTTCCTAGACGTTACTTCTGTGTTCTCAGGGATGCTTTCACATAGTGGTGCACTGTTGTTTATAGGAGGGAGAGACAGGGTGGGTACATGTATGTGTATTTTTAGAAAGAATCATTGTGACAGGATTTTCTTGTCCAAAATTCTAATTTTTCTGAGACAGACTCAAATGCTAGAATGCTGTGGATGCTCCACACTTAGAACCAGTGGTCTTCTGGCACAGTAAGAACTTGGCTCTCTCTACTGGTTCTGCCTCTCTCTGTACATGTTTATGGCTGGGATAGAGTTAATTTTCCTCGCAGTGGCTGGTCTGAATCTGTGTTTGGATCATCGATGGAAGCACAGGAATGTTGTAGCTGTTGCTGGGTGGTGCTTGCACAACATCAAGGTCACTTCTGCTCCTTTTCCTGCCCCACCAGCGTCAGGCTGGGGTGTGCAAGGAGCTGGGAGGGGACACAGCCAACCCTGACTGACCACAGAGGTCTCCCAGTCGGTTGGAGGCCGTGCTCAGCAAAAAAAGCTGGGGAGGAAGGAGGAAGGAGGAAAGAGGTGTTTCTGAGTCACCGTTCCGCGTGATGGAGCCCAGCTTTCCCGGAATGGCCGAACACCTGCCTGCAGCAGGAAGCAGGGAATTCATTCCTTTTGGTTTGCTTGCAAGTGAAGGTTTTGCTTTACCTGTTAAACTGCCCTTATCACAGCCCACGAGTTTTTGCATTTCCACTTTCTGATTCTCCCCATCCTGCTGCGAGGGGTGACCTCCCCAAGGCCTGACCCCCAGCAGGAAGCAGAG
Source organism: Phainopepla nitens (assembly GCA_013400175.1). Lineage (NCBI taxonomy): Eukaryota > Metazoa > Chordata > Aves > Passeriformes > Bombycillidae > Phainopepla > Phainopepla nitens. The sequence goes on along the minus strand of VXBQ01014762.1, from coordinate 94,853 downwards.
GCGGGATGCAGTGATGAATCACACCCCAGCTCACTAATTCTGTGTCACCTGGCTGCCCTTCCCTGCCCCAGTCTCTGAGCAGCCCACCTCCACTTGAAGACAAGTATTCGTGCCTGGCACGAATTTTTTGGCGTAACCAAAGCTGACGATTCGTGTTCAACACCCCAGGAGAGAGCAATGAATCAATTGTAAAAGTGTAAAAAATGGGCTTTTGTGATATTTGGACTCTACCAGCTCCTGAGCAAGGAATGGCACAGCTGACGTGTGTAATGTAAGAGGAGAAAGAGGTCGCTGAAACGTGCCCCCCTTGCCAGCAGCAGCTGGTGCTGTGCCAAGAGTAACCCTAGAAATTCTCCATAAAAGAGCACATTGACTCAGGTTCTACCAAGAAACTCAAGGAAAGCAACCCTACACCTTGCTAATCTCTGCATCTTGGTAAGCGCTGGAGTCGGGGCTGGTCTGGGGGAGCTGTGATTTAAAAAGAAATGCTGTGTATTTGGGTGCTCTGGAAATGTAGCAATGTAGGTGAAGGATCCTGGAGTGCTGAGGATTTGGCTGTTGGTGGGGCAAGTTGGGCCAACAGCATACAAGGGTTAGAAGGGTGGCACTGTGAGGGGAGGGAAGGGGGACCACCAGGAGGGGCATGGAACACGGCTATAACATGTAACGTGTGACACAGTAACAACTCAATCCCCCCTAATCCAGGCTGGGACATGTGGGTACACTTTTAGTTGTCCAAATGAGGAGAGCATTGGCTTCATCCTGGCATGGGGAGCAGGGAGATGACCCCCCCCCTCCAGACCTTCAGGACAGAGGCTGCTCTCCCAGGGCGAACTGAAACAATCAAACTTCACAGCAGCCTCAGTGTAATCTAAAATTCCTGCATAATAATAATTGTGATACTTGTTAATCAACACCAGAGATAAAGCATAAACTAACGTCCCTTTAGGGGCAAGATTTCTCCCTCTCAAGGTCTGGATACAGTCAAGTCCATTAAGCTCTTAACCTCCAGCTACAATAATTACATTTTCACTAAAAAGTTTACATGTTTTATGAGGAATTTTCCATAGGTGAACACCATTCCCGTTTTGCTGTTGTCGCTAATTTGCTCTTTGCCAAATGTGTCTGGCAGGGAATTCCTGTCCTTACCCACGGAGCAAGAAGCAGATAAAAGGGGCAGCAGGCACTGACCATGGCCCCTGGCGATGTGAGGTTGTGCAGGGTGACAAAGGTCCGGTGCCCTCCACCAGCCTGCTGCCCCGATCCTACTGTGAGCCCCGGCGCCGCCCTCCTGCAGCCAGGAGAGAAAGGGATCCCCTCGAAGGAATCCCGGTTAAACCTTTCCTTCCCGGCAAAGCTGCTGTGAATGCCGTGTCCCGAGGCAGCTCTTTATACCTGTGCTGATGTCCTGCCGTACCAGCGCCTTTCACGGCTTATTAATTAACTCCCACCCACTCCTGCGAACACCTAGTCACTCCCTTTGTCCTCACCTATCCCAGCCATTTATAGCCGTGAAGGGATGCTAGAAATAGAGACGTGGTCACTAAGAGCCAGAGGAGACAAACAGGCACTGGAGTCGATTTGCAAAGGAGATATTTCCCAGCTCGCAGCAGCATGAACAACCCTGGGTGCACTCCAAGGTAAGGGCAGAGGGAGCTGAGTGCTCGGGGTGCCGAACTAAAACTTGCTTTGCAGGGAGGTCTGTTTCGAGTAATCTCTGGAAGTTTTTTGTAACCTATAGAGTTAGTTACAGTTTGCTCCACGGAAGGCGTTCGTTTTGCCATTAGTATTTCTTGCCTGTGTTCCAGGTCTTTTAATTTAAAAGAACCTTGTTATGCAGATGTTAGTTTGATGTAAATGTCTGTTATCTTCAGCTTAAGCCAAAGGAACAAGAAAGGGGTCCCAAGCCTTAAAGCATCTATAGCTGCACCTCTAAGAGAAGTAGTTTTCCATGTTTTCTTCCCAGAGGAGAGATAGCACAGCAGCAGCTAGAAAGGAAAGTGGAACCTCTGGCACCAGCCCTGCCGTGTGCTCTGTGGGTTTTTCGGCTTCTTAGAATTTTGTGTCTTAGCAGCTCCTAAGTGCTTCTCAAAGGTCTTCCAGGCTCGTTCAGGTAACTTCAGTGCAACATTCGAGTTGGGGCTTTCTCTCTGGAACTTTGCTTCGCCAGATCTTATAGGTCTGTTGCCGCCTAAACAAATCCATGATGGCATGCAGGTCAGAGACTTGGGGTGTTGTGACAAAGGGGGGGTGTGACGCTAAGAGAACACAGCTTAAGGCTCCCACAGAGATGTGCCAGGATGGTGGGGGCCACGTGAGGGTGAAACCCCAGTGCAGGTTTGCAGGCATAGAATCAGGATATTCTGAGCTGGAAGGGATCCACAGGCATCATCGAGTGCAGCTCCTGGTCCTGCAAAGGACAAACCCAAATACCACACCAAGTGGTGAGAGCATTTTCCAAATGCTTCTTGATATTCTCATAATTTCCATTACGTTTATTTGAAGCATAGAGAGCCTGAAGTGTAATCATTCTCGGCAGACTTTCAAACATTTATCATGTTTTAGTCATTCTGGAATGAGTACTTGGAAGCAAAGGTCTGGTAGCAAATTCCACTCCGGCCCTGCGCTGTTTTTTGGGAGAGCATTCACACCGTGTTCAAAACAGTATGTATGCTCCAGGTGAAGATCCTACACACTTTCTGTCAGTTAAATCCCTGAAACATTTCGAGAGCTCATTTGTTTCCAAGCACAAGATGTGCAGAAATGGTGGAAGCTTGTTGTAAGAGGAGGGAAAGGTGCCATCAGTTTGCTCCTTGGGAGATTTGTTTATTCAGCCACCTTATTCCTGCAGTATGTGTGGGGATGTCACCCTGGAGCCACTGACAGCCCTGTGAGTGCAACTGTGGGTGGCTGAGCCCAGGGGGTGATGGGGACAGCACCCCCTGCAGTGGTCAGGCACAGGACTCCATGGGTGCACTGCCCTGCACCCTGTGTACCTGCAACCCTCCTTCCATCCCCAGGGTCTCCATCGTCCCACACTCCTCCCTGGGCATCTCCTCGATCCCTGCCCTTGGCTCTTCCTCTGGACACCTTCCTTGCTCGCCTTTGCTGCGCTGAGGTGCAGCAGAGTTCCCTCCATGCCACCACTCCCTGCTTGTTCCTTGGGCTGGAAGGCAGATATCCATCCATCCATCCATCCATCCATCCATCCATCCATCCATCCATCCATCCATCCATCCATCCATCCATCCATCCATCCATCCATCCATCCATCCATCCATCCATCCATCCATCCATCCACCAATCCATCTATCCATCCATCTTTCCATCCATCCCAGCCACAGGAACAAGCACCGTGCCATGATAATGCGTTGTTTGTCACCCCTGGGACAAGAAGTCTGCCATTTCTGCGTGGGGACTGGCATATGGGGACCATGTCATGCAGAGATCAGTCATTCTTGCTCCTTAAAACTGACCAGTCCAGGAAGTAAGCGTAGTTTTGGCCTAGATAATTCAAACCTTCATTCCTCCTTGTGTCTCCAGGGACAAAATCTGGCTGTTGTTTGGTTTGGGGCACATCCAGACAAAATGGTTCTACTGGGAGTTAGGCTGGAGATGAGCTCGGTGTGCTGGATGTGTTTAATATTTGGAGGCAGAATGGCACTGTGTAATCTTTTATTTAACAGCTATTAAAATACAGTGGGATGCCTTGAGGTGATAAGGTGCAGAGGTCTACAGAGCCTGCCTTCTTGCAGCAGAAGGGATTGATAGTTCTCCTAGAGCATATTGGGATCCGGATATGCCTTCAGGATGATTTTGGGTGTATGTGATTTGTTTTCCCCATAAAATAACATTCAGACTTGCCATTTTGGCACTACCTAAATTAATAAATGGACTGTTACTGCACCCATTAAACCTGACAGAAAAGGTGCAGCAAGAGGATGTCAGCTCAGGAAGGACCTCCAGGCAAGCAGGACAACGTGCTTTGGAAAACCCTCACAAGATGGCAGCTTCAGTTTAAATTAAAGACCAAGAAGATTGGCACAGGGGGTGTAGCTTGCTCCCTGCCCGTCGGCTCCTGTGCCTTTCTTCTCCTATCTCATCTCCAAGGACGGGGGGTTGTCCCACTCCCATCCCCCTAACAGGCCTGGGGCCAAAAAATTAGGAAATCCTGATGGAACCTTGCCTGCAGGTCTGTCTTGAAACTCTTTGTGCAGAAGCTGTGCTGAGAATTCCTGTCAGAGACTGGTACCAGCTGTGGCTGAGGGTCTTCCCTGGCTTTGGGAAGGGCTCTTGGAGGAAGGCTTGAAGCTTGCTCGCTCCCTTTGGAGAGTGGAAACCACAAGTGTGACCATACCATGCTGTAAATTTGGATTGTATCTTCTCAAAACAGTGTAAAGCCTGAGCCAGATCCGCTGCATTTTGGGCATATCTGCAAACACGAGATTCACACAGAGCTAAAAAAGCTTTTAGGATGAGAGAAGTGAGTTCAAACTTGGTGGTGAAAAATTTTTTTTAGGTGGCATCACACCTGCAAAAGATCCTCTCTGTGTCCCAGCTGGAGTGCACTGGTGATGATCATGGTACCATAGGATGGTTTGAGTTGGAAGAGACATTAAAGGCCATCCCTTTCCAACCCCCTGCAACGTGCAGGGACAACACGGTACATCGTGGCTGCTCAATCAGTGCTGTAAAAGCCTCCTCCACTATACTTATCCACCCCTCCCATTTCAAAGTGGGGTATAATAAATCCATTACAGGTGCTGTTGGGATTTTTGATTTCCTGTCTTGACAAATTGTATTTATATTGCAAAAGAACCTCAGTTTAGTGGGTTTTTTCCAATCCCCATTTTCTAGAGTGATGTGATTACAGGAGCCGCTCAGGTTTCTCACCAGGGAAGTCTTTATACCCCTACAAAGGGCTCGTTTTCTGGTGAATAATCTAGGAGTTTGAATAGTGAATAAGCTCTAAAGCCCCAGAAAACCAAAAGAAAAGCAAAACAGAAGGCAGCCAAGCAGGGCAGGAGGCTGTGGGAAGAGCTTAGGCTCTGCCCAGAGCACACTGTGTCTTGCCAAACGCCAAAATTAGGGGAGTGATGGTGAAAGTGCAATTTCTCACTGCCTTGCCTCTAACGCCAGAGCTGCTGGGTCCAAAGGTGGCTGCCAAAACTGAGATATAAAACTGTGATCACAGTGATTAAAGCTTCCGAGGACAAGGTACGAAATGTGGTTGGTTGAGGAAGGACTATTGGATAAAAATCCACTGAAAATCTTTTTTTTTCCAGGTATGTCAAGTGTCTCATCATTTTCAGCCTCTCCCTCGGACTTACCTGCCTCTCGGCGTTCTTACATATGAAGAAGAATTCCAGGTAAGTGAGGCAGAAGCAAGCTTGCACAGTTTCCTGTGCCTGGAGCAGCTGGGACATAACCTCTGACACTTGATTTATCATGGGGCTTGGGCTAATGTTCAGAGGGTGGTGGCCCAAAACTAGGTCCTAGGCCCCTGTTTGGGGAAGGAATCGAATTAGCCGAAGCACAGCCTCTTTGGCACAAAATCAGCCGTGTGGGAAAAGGGGATTGAGCTGAAGTCTTTGGTAAGGGAGAACCTGGAGAGGGAGAAAACTGGAGGAGGAGAACATCTACGCTGGAGGGTTGGGGGTGATTAGGATGCAGCCTTGGAGCAGCTGCAGGTGTGGTGTCAGAGGAGCAGCTGGGTTTGGCTTTGCCAGGTCTCAGAGACGGGCTGCAGCACCAGAGAGTCTCTTTGCTCCATCTGTCGCCTTCCTGCAGAATCTCAAAGAGCCACGAGGAGCTGCTGATCCCTCCCACGCTGTGCCATGCCAAGACAAACGTCATGTTCCTCAAAACCCACAAGACTGCCAGCAGCACTGTGCTCAACATCTTGTTCAGGTTCGCAGAGAGGTACAACCTCACTGTCGCCCTCCCTGCTGACCAGCAGTTCCATCTGGGATACCCAACGACTTTCATGGCCCACTTTGTGGAGGGTTTTGAAACCATAGGCCAAAATTACAACATCATGTGCAACCACCTGCGGTTTAACCCCTTGGAGGTAAGAAAGAGCCACGACACCTGAGGAGAAACTTGGGTGGGACAGGACTAACCTCTCCTTCCTCTCACAAATAGGTAAAAAAGGTGATGGCAGCCAACACCTTCTACTTCTCCATCCTGAGGAACCCCATCTCTCTGCTGGAGTCTTCCTACATCTACTACAAGAACATTGTGCCTGCCTTCAGTATCTCCAAGAATGTGAATGAGTTCCTGGCATCACCCACGAAGTATTACCACCCACGGGATTATGGGGAAAACATCTACGCCAGGAATATCATGTGGTTTGACTTTGGCTACAATAACAACGAAGAGGATGACACAGAGTACACCCAGGCTGTCCTGGAGGAGATCGAGCAGAACTTCGACCTCATCTTGATAGCAGACTACTTTGATGAGTCCATGATCCTCTTGAAGCACACCTTGTGCTGGGATCTGGATGACGTGATTTACTTCAAGCTCAATTCCAGAAGCCAGGACACTGTCCAGACGTTGACTCCGGAAAGTGAGGAGAAGATAAAAACATGGTGCTCACTGGACTGGAAGCTCTACCTGCACTTCAACCAGAGTTTCTGGAGAAGAATTGAGGAGACCATAGGGCTCAAGGTGCTGGAAGAGGAGGTGGATCACCTGCGGACCAGACAGAAGGAGCTCATGGAGACTTGTCTCTCAGAGCAGGAGGCAGTGAGGAAGAATCACATCAGGAATAAAGCTCTCCTGCCTTACCAGTCAGGAGCTGCAAATATCCTGGGTTACAACCTCAAAAAAGACTTGGACAACAGCATTGTGAGAACCTGCCAGCAAATGGTCATGCCAGAGCTCCAGTACACGTCCCACCTTTACGCTGTCCAACACCCACACAAGAAGAGGAAAAAGCTGCCATTGCTGTGAACCAGCCTCTAGGAGAAGATGCAGCTCCCAGTGTCCAAGTAGGACATGTGGCAACCTGCTGTGGCTGCCCACCGCTTTGCATCACCCCTTATCTGACGCAAAACTGACCCATAGGACTCTTGTGCATGAGGGGGAGGCAGTGGGGGCTTCGTTTAGACTCACCAAGTTGGTGGTTGGTCTCTTTTTGGAGACCTTGAGCCAAAGGCTTTGCACTGATCAGATCCTGGGTGATCCCACCTGCCTGCTCCCAGCTGGAGAGAGCCAGGCTGGCTGCAGCTGGCTAAGACATTCCAGCCTCTTAATCATTAATCACGAGTGTGATAATTCGCCTTCATTTGATTTTATTTGATATCCATTGTTACATCAGTCTGGTCACAGCTCACTGGAAAAAGTCCAGTGAGCTGTGACCAGATTGACTTATTTTGGAGGGTTTAGGGGAGGGGGAGGGAAGTGAGGGGAGTGTGACAAGGGGACATGGTGCTCAGAGAAGCAGGAGAGATGGTGGGTGTCTCATCCAGCAGCATCCACACTCAGTGAGGACTAACCACCACAGGCTGCTGGAGCTGCCCTTGGCGTGGGAGTCCCAGGCATCCTGCCCAAAGCCAGGCAGGCTGGCTGCCTTTTCCAGTGGCACGTAAGCTGTGCCTCTCACATGTGTCACCAGGTGAGTGGGCCTCTGTCCCATGTGGGAGAGGTCACTGCTCCCCTGGGAGGAGGTTTTGTGGTTTTGCCTCTCACTCTCGGGCAAGGGTCCCTGGGTATGGATGTTCCTTTGGGTGCAGCATCCCCAAAGCCCTTTATCAGCAGACCCTTTTTTAGGGCTCCCCTTGCTGTGTTAGCCAACCTCTCCAGCACAGATTAGGAGGGGATGGAGTGAGGCACAGCTTGGGCACACTGGTGCATCCAGTGCTGCCACCCTGACCAGCACGAGCAGGAGGAGATGCTTTAAAACAGCTTTAAAACACTGGGGTTTTGTTAATAAGAGGGCACTGACAGATGTGTTGGGAACAGGTGACAAGCAGTGACACCAAATCCAATGGGCTTGGTGCTGCCATCCTCACAAACCTTCCTGGCATTGCCACAGCAGCAGAGCCCCAGATGGCAGGATGGGGAGGATGGATCTGGGGTCACTGTTGCCTTGGGGGTGAAGCTGTGGGGCAGCAGCTCCAGCTGGGAAGCAGGAGTGATGCTGTCAGGGAGAGAGGAGTGGGAAGCAGAGCCAGGATTTTCCTCAGCTGTGTTTAAGCAGCCCAGGTGTCCAGCAGGAACAACCCAGATTAACAGCAGGTCCCATGTTACAGCAACCCTCACTAAAAATTATCCCAAGGCTTAGGAAGCTTTTGTGGCAGCCAGGTGGAGCTGCTGGAGCCACACGTGGTCACCCTGGGCCATCCCAGGGGCCCTTCCCGGGCAGTTCTGCAGCCTCTGCCTCAGTTTTCCCCTTGGAGCTTCTGATCCGTGATTTGCCATGTGAATTTTGTCAAGCCCGTTTAGCTAAGCTGATCACAGAGATGGAATGCAGGTATAAAAATAGTTTCTTGGTAGCTGATCTATGTGCAGGTGGGGGTCCTGAGAAGTCTGGGCTTCCTGGGAAGTTTGCAGATTCTGTGGTGCTGGGGGATCAGATAGGGCTGGGGATCCTGGAAATGCTGGGGGGTCCTGCAAGGGTTGGGGTCCTGGGAAAGCTGAGGATCCTGGAAAGGCTGGGAAGGCTGGGGGTCCACGGAAGGTTGGGGTCCTGGGAGGGCTGGGACCCTCTGGACCACAGCTCCCATGCTGGGGAGCTCACGGCGGGTGGACTGTGGTGAACATGGGCTGGAGCCCCTGAACAGGGAAGTCTAGCCTCTCCCAGCCTGCAGGAGGAGGGAAATGGAGGCAGGAGATGCAATTCCCACCCCGTGGATCCCCTTGCTTCCCCTCCCGGGGGTCCGAGCAAGGTGGCTCGGCAGCCACCGCTCCGCCCGGGCCCATAACGGCGCCTTTGTGCCCGGGCGCCGCACCAGCGCCGCTGCTGACTCAGGGATTTCTCCCGGGCACCGCCGTGGGAGCCCCGTGACCCATCCGAGGGGGGACCCTGCGAGGGGAGGGGGTGGCGGCGAAGCAGTGAGGCGACGGCTCTGCGGAAAGCCGGCGGCGGCGACAGCCGGCGTTACTCCGTGTGGAGGGACAGAGGGGACGCTCCAGCTGAGCAGGACCCGGTGAGTGCCTTCGCTTTCTCCGGGGGGTGTTGAATCAGCAAAAGCTCCCGATGAAACCACAGGTGAGAGCGGCTCGTGACTGCTCCAGCTGAGCCTGGAGGGGATGCCCATCTCCTGCTGTGGTGATAATCTCCAGGGAAACGTAGGAACAGGTAAACTGGGGACAGCTGACCTGTCCCTGAAGGAAAGGCATTTGGGAACAGCTCTCACCCACTGCCACAGGGACGGCCCGGCTGGGGACCCCACTGTCCGTGTTGTGCACCTCAGGATCCCCCCACAGAGGAGGGGGAACAAAGGGCCAGCTGGGTCCGTGGCACGGGAGGCACCAGAGGCACAGGAGCACTCCCTGACCCGGTCACGACGAGCCTGGGCTGCTCCGGAGGTCTATGGGCTCTGCCCTCTCAATGCCCGCTGGAAGACAGCATGGAGCTGCAGGTCTCACCCCGCTCTTTGCTCACTGGCATTGATTTCCCAGACAAGCATCTTAAAGATCAAATTCATTTTATTTCATTTTATTTTGGGGTCCCCAGGTCAGCCTCCTCCCTGGTACCCTATTCCCTGACCCACCTCTGAGCTGCGGTGACTTGCCAGCGCACACTCAGCCCCTCTCCACCCCAGCCCTGCCCCTCAGCCCCTGCTCCCGGGGATTACCCAGACTCAAACCCACCAAGTTAAACCCCAAACCCTTCCAAGGACAACCTCGGCCACACCCAGCAGCCGGTCCCCCGCCTTCCTCAGCCCACATCCTCCGGCTGCAGCTGCCATGGGCTCCCGGCACTTCCCGGCCCGGACCGTGCTCTTCGAGAAGGAATCCAACGGTGTCACGTACCGAGTGCCCGCCCTGCTCTACCTGCCCTGCGTGGCCAAGCTGCTGGCCTTCGCCGAGGAGCGCCTCAGCGCCGACGATGCCCACGCCAACCTGCTGGTGCTGCGCCGCGGCACCATCTACGGCAGCTACGTGGAGGTGGGGCGGGGGTGCACCCAGCCTGGGGGCACGCTGGGGCTGGGGACACGCTGGGGCTGTCCTCATCGCTCGGCTGTGGCACAGCCAGGCTCCTGGGAACGGCCACATGGCGAGGGGAGGCTGGCATGGGGGAAGGGTCATGGGTTGGTTTTGGTTGGAAGGCATCTCAAAGGCCACCTCATTCCGTGCCCTGCCGTGGGCAGGGACACCTTCCACTATCCCAGATTGCTCCAAGGCCTGTCCAACCCAGCTGGGAACTCTGCAGGGATGGTCCTTACTCCTCTCTGTCCTGTCCTCCTCCTCCTCCTCCCTGGGCAGTGGGAAGACATGCGTGTGCTGGAGACAGCAACGCTGCAGCACCATCGGTCCATGAACCCCTGCCCACTCTACGATGAGTTCACGGGCACCCTCTTCCTCTTCTTCATCACGGTGCTGGGCAGGACGCCCGAAGCCTACCAGATTGTCACTGGCCAAAACGTCACCCGCCTCTGCTGTGTCACCAGTGCTGACCAGGGCCTGAGCTGGAGCACAGCCACAGACCTGACGCAGCAGGTCATTGGTGCCACCATCAAAGGTACTCAGCTGCAGGGGGGAGACGAGAGGGGAGAGCAGCCAGCAAGGGGGTGGCTCTGGCTTTTGGCATCCTGGAGTGACCAGTGGCAGCGCTGGGGGTGACCTTGCCATAGGAATCCCACAAGCTTCCAAAAAGGTGGAAGAGGACCTCAAGCAGAGGAGAGAAGGGATGGAGGGAGTTTCCATATCAGTTACTGGGGATGGGGAGAAGATGGAGAGGCCCCATAGCCATGGGTAGGAGCATGTGTGAGGACAGCGAGGCAGCACTGAGCTCCATTGCCCTCCCACCCCACCTCTTGGCTTGGCTTGACTGAGAGGAAGCCGTGGGGACCCTTCCACACCAGGCATGGCAGGGCACCATGGTGGTCACTTACCCCACCCCATCTCCGCTCCCCAGACTGGGCGACGTTCGCGCTGGGCCCTGGGCACGGCATCCAGCTGCGTTCTGGCCGGCTGCTGGTGCCCGCCTACAGCTACCACATCGACTGCAAGGAGTGCTTTGGGCAGCTCTGCAAGACCACCCCGCACTCCTTCGCCTTCTACAGCGACGACCACGGCCGCGGCTGGCGCTTCGGGGAGTTCATCCCCAACCTGCAGACGGGCGAGTGCCAGCTGGTCTCAGTGGATGAGGAGGACGGCTCCAACGTCCTCTACTGCAACGCCCGCAGCCCCTTGGGCTTCAGGGTGCAGGCGCTCAGCACGGATGACGGGGCCGTGTTCCACGGGGGGCAGCTGGTGCAGCGGCTGGTGGAGCCGCCCCACGGCTGTCACGGCAGCGTCATCGGCTTCCCCGCGCCACTCGTGTATGTCCCCACCGCCTCCCGGGACGCCGCGGCGCCCCTCTGGGGCTCAGCGCGCCGGCTGCTCCCCGCGGCGCTCCGGGGCTTCGGGTACCTGCCCACCCGACAGGCAGGAGGTGCTGAGCTGCCCACCTGCAACCAGCACGAGCCAGATGAGCCCGATGAGGATTCTCCTACCCCAGGGCATCACGATGGCGCCCGCAGTGTCACCTTGGTCCAGGGGGGCTCTGCAGCAACCCCCAGCCCCACTCCCTTCTTCCAAGCACCAACATGGATCCTCTACTCCCACCCCACCAGCTCCATGTCGCGGGTCAACATGGGGGTCCACCTGAGCACCTTCCCCAGGGACGCAGAGAGCTGGACAGAGCCCTGGGTCATCTACGAGGGCCCGAGCGCGTACTCGGACCTGGCTTACCTGGAGCTGCCCTACAGGGACGCGCCGGTGGCCGGCGGCACGGCCGTCGCCTTCGCCTGCCTCTATGAGAACGGGCTGAGGTCTCCCTACGAGCAGATCTCCTTCAGCATGTTCACGCTGCACGACGTGCTCCAGAACATCCCCCTGACGGCCGCTGCTCCCCGCCGGGGCCGCGGCCCCACGCCCCACGGCGCGAAGAGGAGGCCGAGGAGCTGCCTCATCTCCTAGAGCCCGCCCAGGCCGGTTCCCCCCACCACCCCAGTGCTGGATCCTGGAGCATCAACCCAGAGGCTGGCTCCTGCCACCATCCAGCTAGCTCAGAGGTGTGTTACTGTCCCCACGCTGGGGTTTATCTCATTTTTCTTGCTATTTTTTAAATTCTGTTTTGGTCGGGGGGGAGGATTTTACCCCCAGCCCAGCCTCGGGCTCCTCTCCCAGCAAGAGCCACCTCTGGAAACAGATACTGGGGGACAAGAGCAGCAGTGCAGGGGGAGGCAGCCAGGGGTACCCTGTGCCATCCCTGTGTGCCAGGTGCTGCCTCAGGGGGATTTGGTGCTCCAGCTGTGCCATACCTGTACCACCACCCTGCTCCGAGGGCTTTCCTCCCCTTGTTATAAATAGTTATGCTGTATAAATATGGTATATAATGTTAAATTCTTTCTTTTTCATGGAAAGACTTGTTCTCAATGGTCTCTCTGAATTAGCTGTGAGGGTTTGGGCTGGGCTGGAGTTCTGTTCCTTCATCTTAGCTGGGATGGGGTTGGGTTTTATATTTAGGCTGATGATAAAGAAATGTTTGTGTTGCATTACTTGTCTGTCTGGGCTTTCAGTCCTCTCTCTTCATTATTTTCCTTTTCATTACAATTTATTATTATTATTTCAATTATTAAAGTGTTTTTATGTCAACCCAGGAGATGTCTCACTTTTCCCCCTCTGATTCTCTCCCCCTCCCCACGGGATGGGGGTGAGTGGCTGGGTGGTGCTCAACTACCCCAATGGCCATGTTAATGTTAATGTTAATGTTTGTCTGGTCTGGGATTTGTTTTTTTTTAACTTGCCTCGGCCATCACTGCCCTCCTCTGACCCTTGTCAGTCTGGGGGCAAACGCCCTCCCAGCACGGGCAGGCTCAGCCCAGAGCTGGGTCCTGCAAAGATGGTGGGGAGGGGGTTGAGCACAGGAGTGGGGTCCTGCTCCTGAGGATGAGCAGCAGCTGCTCCTGACACTTGTGTGGGGGTGAACTCTGGGGGCTACACCTCAGTTCCAGCTCTGCCTCCCCCTCCACGACCCCATCCAAGTGCCCCGGCTCCGCTCCTCGGGTCTCCTTCACCCGTCCTGCCCTGTGCAGGTGACAAACACCCGCTCAGCTGCCCTCAGTAGGAACTGATTAACAAAAGTGTCCAGCTCTTCAGTCTCTGACACCACCATGTCTCATTTGCCACCAGAGTGGGTGGAGGCTGACAAGTGACAGACAATCCCACCACCTTCTATTCATGGAGAATAGAAATTTTCAGTTCCCTTGAAGTTGCAAAATAGAACTTCAAGACTAACTGCCCAGTGAGATAAAAGGGTGTAAAAGTAGGCACACAAGACGCTAAACACAGCTGGAACCAGTGGAGAAACAGGTAATGAGGAACATACTGACTTTTTTGGTGGAGTTACACAACGAGAAGCAGCAGCTCACGCCCTGACAGAAGTTCAAGGCAAGGTCACAGTACTGGGGCACTCAGTGAGTACAGCCACCAGACAGTCCTGTAGACAACCCCCTAGGACCAAAAAAGGACTTCCAGGAAGGGATGGAGGCCCATGTAAATTGGTTCTAGGAAAAGTGATATTTATGTATTCTTGAGGAAGTCCCTTGTAATGAATCCATCTGATCATGATGGAACAAACCCCCCGTTGTGAAGTTTCACAGCACACATTCTGTTAGAGGAGATATCCTGTGTGTGTCCAGCTCTGGGATAAAGAATACCTGCTTTCTAATGCTTTGAACTGTGATAGAAAATCGGTTCTCTGCCTCATTTCTGTATCACGAGGAGTGGCCAAGGGAGCTGCTGGGCTCATGCCGGGATGCTGGAAGCTGGGTCCTCACCTCCATCCCTCACCAGGCCAGTTTTCAGCTCCAAACGGCCACCAGCCCCAGGGGAAGGGACATGGCCCAGGCCAGGGGACCTGCACAGGAGCAGCCCTTGTCACATCAGCCCCACGAGCTGCTTCAACACCTGGGGTGTCCGTCCCCCACGGGGGCTCTGTCCGTCTCACACAGGGTGGTGTCACAGCTCCCACTGTGCCCTCCCTGCAGCCAAGTGACACCCAGGGTGACACCTCCTCCTCCTGGCACCGCCACCAGGCCCTACTTCCCCTCACAGAAGCCACAGAGGCAGCCGAGGCAGCCGTTGAGGATCTGGAGCAAGGCCAGCACCATCTCGGCCACGCTGATGAGCAGCAGCAGGGAGAACAGGACCACGTGCCAGGTGACGATGCCCTCGGGCTCCAGGCAGATGCTCCAGGTTCTCCGATTGTACAGGTAGTTCTCAGCCCTGTGTGACAGCAAGAGGAGAAGGTGCAGGATGCTGCCTGCAGCAGGTGCAGAATCCCATCACCTTCTACCATGCAGCATCCCCCAGACATCCCTGTGCCAGGGCCTCACCTCCCTCACAGGGAAGAATTTCTTCCCAATTACCAACAGAAATGTACTCTCTGTCAGTGGGAAGCCATTCCTCCTTGTCCTGTAACTCCATGCCCTTTTCCACAGTTCCTCTTCAGCTCTCTTGGGGCCCCCCTCTGTCTACTGAAACACCAATATATGCAGCATCCCCCAGACGTCCCATCCTGCACCCGGAGGATGAGCGGGGTTGGGGGGGTGATGAAGATGGAAAGCACCATGTGGAAATCCATGGAAAGTGAGGATTCCTTGAGCTACCAGGGTCTTGCATCAACCACCGCCAGCAAGCACCCGCCCACCCCACCACCTTAATTAATCCACCTAATTAGCAATAAATTGACGAGGCAGCGGCGGGTGATTCCGCCCCTCACCTGGCATCAGGCCCCTGGTCGATGGCATCCAGGAAGGGGTAACCCCAGAGCGCTCCGTGCCTGAGGCCGAGCTCGGAGGTGTTGTAGAAGCAGAGGGGGCCGTTGGTCAGCCCCACCCCGGACAGCACGAAGCAGGCGGCCGCGCCCAGCAGGGCCACCTTGGACAGCACCACGGAGACGAACGCCTGCGGGGAGAGCCCGCGGGGGACGCTCAGAGTCAGGGGGGACCCAAAACGCAGCTGCAGGCTGTCAGCAGAGTTTGGGAGGGGGGAAAACTCCCCTCCCCAGCTGTGGCTGAGGATGGAGACACCACGGGGATGGGCAGGGAGTAGGGAGAGGCAGTGACCTGCAGAGCCCAACTCTCTGGAGCCCTGTCCTCTGGGGAGGTGGCACCCTGCCGTGGCCCATCACAGGGCCGCTGGAGAGCAGCCTCAGCAGCAGGACCTGCTGTGGGAGAGGGGGCGTTCGCCACATCCCGCCGCGGGACCATGAGAAAGGGGTCTGTGACCAGCACGGGACAGGGGGGACCCGTCACAGGACAGGGGCCACGGGAGAGGAGGATCCCTGCCGTGTCCCACCGCAGGGCCGTGGAGGAGGTGGGACACGGCCACATCCCGCCCACCCCGCCTGGCCCGGGGTCCCGGCCCTGGCTCACGTTGTGGCGGGTGCCGCAGCCGGAGCACTGCCACCCCAGCGCCGTGACGTGCGTCGCTGCCAGCAGCACCTGCAGGGACAAAAACGCAATTTGGGGACAAAGGGGAGCCACCTGGCCCGCTCCTGTCCCCGCTCCAGGCCCGGGAGGAAGGACGGGCGCGTCCCGCGGTACTCACGGCGATGCCGCCTCCCCAGACACCCGGCACGGCCCTGGCGTGGCTGCCGATGTGTCCCTCCAGCAGGTACCGGGCTGCTCCGCCAGGGAACAGCAGCAGGGCGCTGGCTGCCATGGAGAGCGTGCCCAGCACCAGCAGGCAGGGCCCCACGATCCGGCTGCACTTCCCCACGCACATGGCTGTCCTGCAGGAGGAGGAGGAGGAGAGGAAGGGCTGCATTCGGCCCCAAGGCTTCCCCAGCCGAGCCCGTCCCGCAGCTGCGGGTGGATGGGAGTTGCTGGGTTGTGCCTTTGGGTGTCAGCCCACCCCGATGGCTCTGCCCCTACCTGAGGGCAGTTTCCAATGGGAGTTCTAATACTTCTTTGCCAAATGGGCGATGGTGCTCCCACACCAAACCCCAAGGCCTGTGTGACCGCGGGAGGGTTGGCTCCTCCAAAATGTGTCCCAGCTCTTGGCAGGGGAAGATGGTCTTTACAGTCCCTTCCAACCAAAACCAGCCTGAGGTTCTATGAAAATTTTACTGCAGGGAGCCAACCACCCACCACAGCTCAGTTTGGCTTTCAGTGTTTACAACAAGCAGGAGGGAGCCAGGAAAGGGGCAAAATCCTTGTACAAGGGCTTGTGAAAGCACATCAGTCTGCAATCAAATTCGACAGCAATTCCATCCCTGTCACACAGTAGCCCTACCATAGGTCTGAGTATGCTGAAACCAATTACATTTAGCTAGGAAAACATGATTACCTATCCTCCAGTTCCACCGGCATCTTATTAAGTTATGAGTTTATCTAGAAAGCACCTGCCCATCTCCAGGTGATACCTTGTCCAAAATTGCCTCTCTTCTGCACCTACAAGACCCTCATCTTCTACAGGCTGTGCATTGGTCACTCTGGCACTGCTGAAAATAGCATGGTTTGCTGTTATCCTGGCTCCCAGTTGTTTTCTACCCTGAGTTCTTTTGCCTTGAAATCTGGCTTATGCATTTTCCCCTTTCCTGCTAGATTGCAACCGGTTTTGCACCCGATTGCTCCCAGGTCGAGCTGTTTCTTGCTCTGGCTGGTTTGTTTCATGCTCGCTCTGGCTTTGCAAAGCAGAAGCGGCTNGACACCAGCCCTGGCATGGCCCCAGGGGATGGGGACACCAGCGGGACACCAGCCCAGCGGGGTCTGCTCGGGACCAGCCGTGCCAGTCTCAGCAGGGCACCAGGGGACAGGGCTGTGAGACCTGCCTGGAGGGACGTGAGCCAAGACACCTGAGGGACCATCAGCTCCACCCATCCTAGAATTCCACTTCTCTTGATTTCCACCCTCCCTGCCTTGGTTATAGGGAATTCAGGGCCTCTTGCCCCCAGTGAGGTCCAGGGACTCTTGCCTGCAGTGCAGGGACTGTGTGTGGCTGTTTCCTCCCTCTGCTGAGCCCCACGTCCCCACCACCTTCTGGAACAGCTCCTGCTCCTCTGAGCTCACAGCCTGGGCTCTCACCAGCCTGAGCCTTTCTGCACCTCTCCCCTCCACCTCTCCAAGGACTCTCCTTCCCCTCCACGCTTCCTCCTCCCCCCGGGCACGGCAGGAGGTCTCTTTCCCCCACGATGTGCTGTCCCCTCCAAACCTGCCCCTGAGCAAGCAGCTCCTCGGCCAGCACACAAACCCCTGTGCAGGGGAGGCAAAGCCAAAGTGCAGGCGTTCCTGTGTCCATCAGGACTCCCTTCTGCCAGCACATCTCCATCACCAAAAGCACAGAGCTTCCAGCAAAGCCCAGGGAACCTCGCCCCGCTTCCCAGCTTACCTGGAGCGATGCCACGCAGAGCAGCAGCGCCCACCCCTCGGATGAGCCCTGTCCCAGAGGCATCACCCATGGGTGACTATTTATGACACCTCAGCCTGCGCTCCCCTCCCCTCCTTCCCCCAAGGGCCACCCACCAGATGATGACCCTCCATCTCCCCGTCCCAAGGAAGGATGACTGGCTGGATGAGCCACCTCTGCCAACGCTGGGGCTGCGCTTCTGCCTCGTCCTTCCCCATTTCAGAATTCACACTGGCAGAGCTCACCAGGACAGGCACAACCTCACCTTTTAAAGCTTCTACCACCTCTGCACTAAATGCCTCAACCAGTGCCCGAGTAGTGAACACTGCTACTCCTGGAACAACCTGGGGATAATACTTTCCTCCCTAATACTTCAATAAAAGCTTCAGAACAAACATTCCCCTGTGTCAGCTGGCTCCTACCTCCCATCCTTTGCTTCCTCACAGGTGTCCTGGCTTTTCCTCAGGTATTGATTGTATCCTCACCATGCCTTGGTAATAAGATTGAGAGAGGAAGGTTATTTCTGGATATCTTAATTATTACAAGTCATCGGATATCAGCTTTTCCTATCCGCCATGGCTGGCAGGCAACAACAACAGGGAAACTCCAATTCCCACAGAGGTTGGAACAGGATCAGGAGAACATGAATGACTGTTGTGTCCGAGAATAGGAGTCAGGGAAACTGTAGCACAAAAAAAATGGCAAAAATGGGGCAGTTTTGTTGGCAGAGGAGTTGCAGGTGGCACAAGCAAAGAGAAGAATGGCTCGTGGGCTGTGCAGGCAGAAGGAAAAACCTTCTCAAAGAAGAGTTTTGAGAGCCCTCCAAGAGCCACATGGGAAAAGATGAATGGGTGAGGCTGAGTTACAGCAGGCAATTCCACTCCTCTGGCAAAGATAAACTGAGGAGCAGATTATCTGACAGTCCCTCTGGAAGGAAAATCAGAGTCGGCATCAGGAGAGGAATTCCTGTTTTAGTCACAGAATCTCAGAGCAGTCTGAGGGGGAAGGGACCCAGCAGGATCATGGAGTCCAGCTCTGAAGTGAGTGGCAGGCACTGAACCTGAGACCTTGGCATCACTATCAGCGTGCTCAATCACCTGAGTTAATCTCAGGGTATTTCATCCTTAAATAAGAAAAATCAGTCTCTAAAATAAAGACAGACAACACATGCAGGATAAGCAGAGTCCAAGTTCTTCCTCTCTTTTTTTTACTTAGAAAGAGGGGAACCTGTTTTTCACTCCGCTGGAAGAAAATGTTTTGCAACCTCATCTTGTGCCTTTCCTACGTCACAGAAACCTGAGGTTCCCACCACACTCATGATCTGCTCCATCATCTCCCACAGAAAACCCCACGCCAGGAAGTGTGAAGCATCTGGGTGACACTCTCTTTCCTGGATTGCTGGTCTTGTCCTTATAAGAATAATCATAATAGAGGGCTAATTTTAGCCCTGCACGTGAGGAGCTGTGTGCTTGCCTTTCTCACACCACGGCTCAACTGTGAAAGTGTCAGCAGAGCAATCAGGGGCAAGGAACTTGCTGCCAAGTCACACAGTCCTGGTGCAGCCAAACGTGGTCCCACCTAACACAATTCCAGCTCGGCAAGGTCCTCCTGTGGTTCCTCACAGCTGAAGAGCTGCCTTCCCTCCCTGCTTCCCTGCCCTTGGCTTCCCCAGACTCCTTTGGGGCTGGGGAAACCGCACAGCAGGTTGGGTTTCAGGAGTGGTTTGGCTTCAAGGAGAACCAAACAGGCTGAGGTGAGTCCGCACCGGTGAGGAGGAACCGCCCTGTGCCAAACCAGCCTCCACCTTGCTCCTGGATGGGAGATATTCAGCACCCCTCTGGTCCCTCCCACCCCCTCCTTAGCATCTGCCAATCTGTTTCTGCCACTGCTCAGCCCAGACTTCTCCAAAACCCCCTCAGACAAGCCCTGCAGGGTGTTTGTGGCTACAGCTGACTGAGGAAACACCAACACGGTGCTGGACAATATTCGCTTTAGGGCTTCCAAATGTCACTGAATTTACAGTTCAGAGAAACCAACTCCATGAGAAGCTGGAAGTCTACAAAAAGGAGAAATAAGTAAATTAAACCCAAGAGGTATTTCGAGTTCAAGGTATCCCTGTAATCTGATGCAAAGAGATTCCTGACTCAGTTGGAACTGGAAATCTTTTCCTAGGCTGCACGAAGAGTTCAGGGTTTTCCAGCTTCAAGACCGTGGCAGGGGCTGAGCTCCTCTGCTTCAGCGGAGACCTACCTACAGTCAGGAACATGAGGGTGACTCAAAATTGATTTCCTAATTTCTGTTTCTCCACTGTACCTGCCAAGTCCTGGTCCAGAAGGGCCCCTGCTCCTCAGCATTTCACACCAGGCCACCACAGGAAAGTCCCAAGGAGCCCAAACACAACTGCACAAGTCAGAGGTTCTGCCTTGGCACCACCAGCACCAGGAGGACACTGACAGTTCAGAACAGAAAGCCCCATTTCCTCTGCTCTTTCATTGGGGAGGATGGAAAATCCTAGTCCTGCCTGTTTTTATCAGTTTCCATACAGATACTTTTCCTGTCAAGGTCCTGTAAGTTTGTCTCACTTCAAGATTTTCTATCCTCTACATAAGCCTGAAGCTTTCCTGGGCACTGCTGCCATCAACAGCTCCTTATCCTTCTACCCCAGTATCCTCAAGGAAAAACTCAGGAACTGACCATATAACACAGACTTCCATTGGAACTAAACCAACAAATAAACCCCCAGCCCAAAAAACCAAGAGCTGAAGAAAGCTACTGAAAACTGTTTTATTTCCAGGATCAAATATTACAATAGGACATTTACATATATTTATAAAAAATGCAGCAGTTGTGTATATAGATCAGAGGTTTCCTTGAGTTTGGTCCCTCCCAGCACAGTGAGCTGAAAACTTCCAAAATGAATCCTCTCCCTCCTCCCATGTGAAGTTGCCATTATTGAAGAAAGTGACCATTGTGAAAAGCTGTCCCTTAGAAACTGGATATTCCCCAGTTCCAGGAAATGGCCTCATTAAAAAAAAAAAATCTGTCCTAGAGTCTGGTGTCTCTGAGTTGAGTTTTACCCAGATGTTCTTCACATAAATCTGGTCTATAAAATAGCACCTCATCCCCTGCTCCACAGTTTCAGTTCTACACCTTCATGCTGGGCACCATTTCAGCAGCAGTTCCCAAGTGACTTTTCTCTGCCCTGCAGACAGGCCCAGCGATCAGACAGCCACCAAAGCCCGAATTTGTGTCCTTGCTCACAAGGTGCCCACGGAACACAGGGGATAACCAGGCAGGCTGAGGCACTGCTGCCTCTGCCTGAAGCCCTGTGTGTGTGAATTCATATGGCTCTGTTGGTTGGGAGTGCACAGACACCAGGAGACAGGAACAAAAGTCAGCACAGAAAGGGCATCCATTAACCCCACCAGCTCCAAGCCCACACCTTGGGTACTTCCAACAGCACAGGGTTCAGCAGGAGAGTTTGTCTTTGAAACGGGAGCTGTTCCATTTATAGAAAATCACTTGTGACAATAAATAAATAGAAAGGCTGAGGGAGAGCAGAGGCTGGATTTGAGCCTATGGGAACAGCCAGACAAGGCACAGCCAGTCCTTAAGGACTTTGCACTTCACCCACCTAGAGCACATCTCTGCCACCCCTTCTCCTCTTGGAACACCAGGCCACCTGTTTTGTCAACTTCACTAAACAGGAGTTAAACCAGAAGAAAGTAGTGACATTTAATACAAACCAAAAAGGAATAAAAATGAAGTGATGAGGCTCTGAAATGACACAGATCTTCCCACTCACACAGACATTCCTACACAGGTCTCTATGTTCATATTTCATTTTTAGGTGGTTTACCAAAAAACCATCAAGTTTCAAGCATCTCTGCAGCGTTTGCTACCTGATAAGCAGTCCAAATGCTGCCCTGCCCCAAAAGAAAACTGGTTTTAATTCAGCCCTTGCTGCTCGAGTCCCAGCGAGGAAGCTCGGTGCTCTGACAGGAACAGGAATTAGGAATTTGAGACCTTTCAGCAGAGAGGCTGAGTTACCAAAACCTGCAGCAAAGCCAGCGTCTGCAAAGGTACAAACCTGGCGCCAGTGCCAGGGCAAGCTGAGTGCACAAATCAGCTCTGAAGGACGTGGACCCTGTGAAACACAAGCTGGACAAAGGAGAGCTGTCACTTCCCCCTAACAGTGAGGAGAAGGTCAGTGAGCTCTGGGAAGAGTTGATGGAAAATTCCTCTTTAGATCTACTTAGGAATAATGGTACATCTGGATGCCTTTTACAGACAACTGTATTTTACAAGGCTACCTGCAGATCCTGGGCATTCCTCTAAGATCAGTGGTGTTAACTGAACTGATTTGCCAGGAAAAGCAACGTACTGCAGGCCATGAACATCAGAAATCATGAAAATCACAGACCTTAGCCGAAAGCCTAATGAAAATAACATGAGTATGGCCAGAAATATTTGGCCCAGCCTCTACCTGCCCTTTTTAGGTCAGTGAGGAAAGCTGTAAGGTTGAGGCTGGTCAATCAGCTTGACCTAAGAGCATCAGAAAGATGCAAAATCCTTCTGTGGGCCTCTGAGGTGGGAAGTAAATGTGACAACTGCACCTGGCAGGGAAAGCCAGAGCTCGTTTCACCTTCTGTTCCAGGATCCTGGCTGTGACTGGGACATCACATCCCAAAACAAAGCTGTGTTAGATGAGGAGCACAACCAAAGGGAACATCTCCACCACCACCAAGGAGCTCCAGCTTCAAACATGACAGCCCTGACCAGTTCTGCACTCAGGAAAACCTCCACTGCCCTCGTGCACTGCTGCTCCTTCCACCCCAGCAGCCCTTGCAGCACCACTGGCAAAAATCCTGGCCAAGTGACACCCAGGAAGCCACAAACCACAGCTTTTCAAGGATTGGTTTCCTCTGTCCTTCACACTTCAACATCCTATTTCCCAATCAAATCTAACACATTTTTTCCAGCAAAGGCAATTTGAGCTTCAGATTTCACATCTAGAAGTGGCTGTTTAAAGGCTCTTTAAACATTGCCCAACCCATCACCTTCACTGCCATGAGCTGTCCCAGGCAGGACTTGATTCATTTTTTCAACCGTGTTCCTCAGGCCAGCAAGACACATTCCTCCAAAGGGATAAAGAGCTGAAGGGCTTGTATCCTGTTGGTGCAGTTTCTCATAAGTTTCAGCCCCCAGAGCACAGCTGATGTGTGGCACTGGGTTTGTTCTGGGTTGGGAAGGAGAGGAATGAACAAAGAGAAGAGCCACATGCAAGGACACATATTCCTTAATTATTTTTTTTTCTCTGTTTCTTGCTCTCAAAGCAAAGCAAAAGAAAGGTGATAGAAAAAACCACACTGAAACTACAAAACCCAACCCAGGATCACAGTTTCCTGGAACAGAACAAACTCCTAGAAACCATGAAAAAAATGCCATTTTCAGTGTAAATGTTCAACTTCCCTATCTTCTTTTCCCCTGTTTGAGCAATTCCTGGTCTCACCAGGAAGCTCAGCCCAGCCCCACATAGAGGAGCAGGCCCAGGAGGGGCAGGGGAGGGGAGGTGCCAGTAAATCACACCTGGGACTTGTTATTCCAACCACACAGCTGAGGCTGCTTCAGGAAGCTTTAGGTCTACATGGAAATGTGAGTTAGGGATCTGGATATCCAGGAATTGAAGGATCCTTCAGTCCAGAGGTGCCACTGCTGCTTCACAGGCCAAACACAAACCCCCTCCTCACTTCCCCAATGCTGGGAGCAGCCTCCACACCTGGGGGTCTTCACAAACCAAAGCTGACATCTGGTGTCACATCAACCACTGATCAGGAAACTGAGATGAGACTCTGCTTTCCTGACATCACATCCTGCAGCAGAAAGGGGAATCAGTTTTTATACAATTGCATGATTACACGTCAAACCTCAACTAGGAGCAGGAGGCAGCTGTGAGCTGAAGTTTTCAAGGGGAATGCCAGACATTTTCTTGATTTCTTGCATTTAGAGGTTCCAAAGTACAGATGCTAGCATGGAATCAAAGGCAAAATATCTTGAAAAATTTGAATACGTAAATTTCTGACTACTAAAGTCTTTAACAAGGACAATCATCTGAGAGTGGCAGAAGAAGCCAGCACTTATGCCAGGTCCCATGTGCCTTTCTCCTCAGTGATTGAAGACCACGTCAAGCTGAGTTTTTAGCTGTAAATACACAAAGCCAGCACACCGTGCCGAGGGCTGTGCCAGTCAACTCCTGTCCCACTGGAACATCTGCTGAAACACCAACTGAGCAACAGCTCCATGTCTGGAGAGGACACTGGAGGAAAACCAGGGCACTGACTTGTGGTGCCAGCTTCCAGAGCAGAAGGGAAAGCCTGCACCAAGGAGCAGCTCTGGTGCAGCCCTCCAAATTCAGAGGTAAGTGATAGTAGATGAACATGGAAATAGAACAAAAAATTGTCCCAGGGAACTGAAGCCACCAGGCTGGGAAGTGTTTTATGAAGCATTAATTGATGATCAATGCTGTCAGTGCTGTAAAACCCCTCTCTCCTAGAAAAGCCAAGCACTGTGCCAAGGAAAAAAAGCCAACTGACTGTCAGGTCTCTGTGGCAGGTGTTTTCAGAGAATCCAAAAGCTTTACAGTACCCTTGTCATTTGCAAAATCCTGAGAGCAAGTAAGGAGACACTTTGAGGGAAGAGAACATGGATAACCCACCCTCTCCCACGAAGGAGCTGCTTCTGCTCCAGCACTGGACCCACAGCTTTCCCTCTGGGCCAAGCAGTAAATCCCATATATGGAGCACAACTGGATTTCCAGGGGGTTGGTTGGGTTTTTTACTATGTCCACTGGTAATTTAAAGCAGGAGGAAAACATGTAGACAATCTAGAAGCCTTTGAATTAGCGGGGGCAGAGTATTTTACCATGGCTCAACCCAACTCCTTTCCAAAACCAGAAGGCTGGAAGGTTAATGGAGACTTTTTGTGTAGGGAATCCAAACAAAGGAAAGACTGTCCTGAAGGTTATGCTCTCTCCTCACAGAGAGATGCCTCCCTGCCTTATCACACACTCTTTTCAAAAATAAATTAAACAAAACAGATTTAAGAATAGCAGCGAGAAGGGTTTGTGTATTATGGCCAACTCCAAGCTCCAGCATGCTGGATACACAGATCACTGTTTTACTTTATTCCAGGAAAGCAGAGGAAAGATGGTCTTCCCAATGCTCTCTGCAGCTGAGGAAGAAAATAAAACTCTGAGCACTCTCATTTGGTCACTAGAGAGGGAGAAGGGAAGGAGAGAGAGAGGAGGAGGGAGAAGGAAGGGCCAGCCAGCTGCCTGATTCCAGCACTGCAATCCCACGACCCTTAACTGCATATTTAACGACTGTCCCAGGCAAAGAGAGGGAGGAAGGCTGGGAGAGCTCAGGCCACAGTGCTAATTCCTTTCCTGCACAAAGACAGTCTCTTGAGGACACAGGCCTGCCTCCTGTAACGTGATCTCATAGTCCAGGTGGGAGAGTTTCCTCCGGGGGAAGTTGGTGAGCAGTTCAAAGCGTTCGTTGGGGTATCCTTTGGACTGGACGTGTTTCACAAGAGCCTGGGGAGAAAGGAAGGCAGATCAGTGTCACAGGATTCAGAATGTAAAAACAAAATTAAAAAATAAATCCTCTTTTCCTTTAAAAAGGAAGTTTGTAATCACAGACAAAGTAAATTTTAAAATCTGGAAATTCTGCATGGAGTACAGACCTTTTACTTCTTTAACATTTAATTTGGCCCACACATGGTATGATTAATCACAAAAACTAATTACCAGTCATCCCTTACCTGATTCTTTACACACAAACTATAAAACTATAGTAAACTATATAGGTAAACTATACACAAAACTATAGATAATAGTGCATAAATGCAAGAGAGCTGAATTCCACACCACACATTCAAGTCACAGTGAAACAGAATCTGAAAAAAATCCCTTAAATAACTCAAAAATAGAAGCCCCCTTATTTGTTTATCAGATATTAGCTCTTGTTTATCAGATTTAGCTCTTACCCTAAAGCTAAAAGCCACCAAAGAAGCATTTTGGTGAGGTAGCATTGAGCAAAACAAATGCAGAAATTTCATTAATTATTTTTTTCTTTGCCTTCAAGAAGCAGGAGATTTTGGGGTTGTTTGATTTTGGATTTTTAAAGATCTTTTCAATTCACTGATTTCTCTACCTACAGAAGCAATTGAGGCAGGATATACAGCATTGGGATGAGGGGCTCACATCCCAAGAAACAGCCATGTCAGGAAGAGCCCATGTCTGTGCTGTGGTGAGAGAGATTTCCCAAATTCACCAGGAAACAAAGCACCTCAAGCTGGGAACCTAAAGCACAAACAGAGAGGGGCACAGAAGTGGGGATTGGCAGACAAAAAGAGGATAGAGCAACAGAGCAAGATGTGGGCAGGAGAAGTTGTAGCTTTTGTAAGAGGGGAAGAAAAGATAATTTGTAAGTAATAAAGTGTGAAAAAATCAAGGGGTCCTATCAATACTGTTCACATTGTTTTGGTGGGCAACTCATGGCAGTAAACCACAGCAGCCCACAGCACCCTTCTGCTTCACAGGGGAGCTGTGGCTGCCCCTGGATCCCTGGAAGTGTCCCAGGCCAGGCTGGACAGGGCTTGGAGCAGCCTGGGACAGTGGGAAGTGTCCCTGCCATGGCAGGGGTGGGATGGGCTTTAAGGTCACTTTCACCCTGAGCCAACTGTGATTCTGTGATGGAGGGGACTGAGGCACCCAACCTTCAGCCTGACTCAGCTTGAGAGGGCTTGAGAGGACAAGCTCAGCCACAGCCCTGCTCTGAGCAGATCATCTCCAGGGATTGTTTCCAGTCTGTCTTTTCCAAGGTTTGGTGGGTGCAGAACAGCCAGGCAAGCACCAGCAGGGAAGTTCCTTCCAAATTCATCAAAACCCACACCCCTTTGGCATGAGGAGCCTGTTGCCCCAACCTCCTCCTTTACCTGGACTGGTCTCCAAAGCCTTTGCAGATCATAGTGCCTGTGTCTGATGGGGAATGCAAAGGAATGGGAAGACTTCCTGTTCAGGCAACAAAGATGATCCAAATTCCTTTACAAACCACTGAATTTAAATATTCAGTCAAGGTTCCTGCCCACATCCCTCCCTGTCCCTTCACAGGCCAGTCTTTCCTGCACACCTGAAACATTTGGCAAACCAGAGGTATTCAGGATGTGGAGGAAGGACTGAGCTGCTGAACAGGGTAAAGTCAACTTAATTTGCACACAATGAGCAACTGCTTCTATAAAAAGGCAGTGAGGCAGTGTTGCCTTGTTTTTTTTTTTTTTTTTTTTTTTTTTTTTTTGCCTGAGAGGAAGAAAGGGCATCATGGTAATATTGGAAGTATAAGCACCTCTTGGAAATAATGTCTGTAAAGAAGCCAGTGCTTCATCAATAACAACACAGTGATTAAAAATAAAACATTTTTAGAATCAGTGTTGGGGGGTATCATCAGTTAAAACTCCTGAAGTGCAACTGTCTCCTGAAGCAATTTCTTTTGCTAGCTCTGGCCAGCTTTAAAATGGAAGCAACAAAAGGCTGAAAAGAATCAGAATGGAAATGATGCTCACAAAGAAACACCTGAAACTCAATCTGGATCTGACTGAAAGGCTCCAGAAGATCACATGAGATGAGCACAAATGCTGCTTGTTCAGCTCTGCAACCAAAAGATGTCTTTACTCACAAACCTTGACTCAGCTAAATTCCTCTGCTGACTGCAGAGCAGAAGGGAAATCATATGCTGAGCTAAATTTCCTTTAACTTCCACAGTCCATAAAAAGAGCCAAACCAAAAGTCAGGATTATCAGGGATATTTCAATGTTACACTTTTGTACTGCCCAAATAAATTGCTTAAGTATTCAAAAGTGCTACATGTTTAATAATAGATGCAAATTTACTTAACAAGCTGCATTCAAAAAGCAGTCAAGCTTTCTTTTCCTTTTATTTTCAAGCAGGAGAGTCAAAGATGAGAACATGAGCTGAGGATACATGCCTAGAGCTGCTGGCTAGGCAACAGCCCAAATTTCTGTAAGAGTTAGGACACTTTTCTCTCAAATCTACACAAAATCCTTCTGATGAGGTGAGCTTCTGCCTTCCCTATGACTCCAGCTATTAGATTGATTACATTCAAATGAGCTTAACTGGCCACTGTGTCCTGAAAACTCATGGCAAACAGGAGCACAGTAACCTCTTTACACTCTGCTCCCAGGTGCAAAATTTTGATGGAAATGCCATTCACATGGCCTTCTCCAAGGAAAGGAGCCCAAAGCACAGCTGAGAGGCACAGTCATTAAATAATACTGTAAAATAAATATGTTTGGGGAGAACTTCCTCCAAAGTCTGCTCCAACATCCACGTCCAGAAGGGAGGGTGGAAGCATGATGGGAGAGATGGAGAATGAGAATGAAGAGTTTTGCCTTTGATTTTACCATGGGAACCAACGACTTTTAGAAACAAAGAAATGAGAAAGCTGAGAGCATTTTATGGTGATTAATGATTAATGTAAAAGCCATTTAGAGTCATTTTACAATGGAAATGAGCAGTGTGGGGTTTGAGGAAGACACTGGAGCGTACACAAAAGCCAAGCTGCAGTGGAGACACGCAGAGGCAGCAGTTTTCAGAGAGGAAGGACGTGGAACACAGTGCAAGCACTCCCTGGATACACCTCTCCCACTAGACCCAATTTCAACAGTGTCACCCCAGGCACAGGAATTCTCCAGTTTCATCTTTCCTCTCCTCAGACAAGGATTCCCATTAACTCCACTCACCAGAAGTTTAGCTTGTTCAGGCAGTGAAACTTGTTCCCTCTTTCCATCTGGATACCTCAGCATCAGCTGTGCCTTTGGTCCTACACAAAGGAAGTCACCACAGGTTATACACCAGGGCAGCTGAGATGAGCTCCTGGGTAGATTTTAGGTGGGACAGCACAGCAGGGTGAGGGAGTGGAGACAAACACAAGGTTCCAGTCTGTGGAGATAAATTTCTACCACAATGCTCAAAATACACACAATCAGGCTCAGGACTCTTCCAAAGCAGCAGTGAGTGACCCCAGCCAGCGTGCCCAGAGCACACTGCACCTGTGTCACACCAGAGTGGATTTTACTCCTGGGCAAGACACGAGCTCAGGGACCCAGAGGGCTCTGCAGGCTGGGGCGCTGCTGTGCCCAAGTGGTGGTGGTGCTGCTGCTGAATCACTCAGTCTGCTGGCAAGGAGGTAGGAAAGCAGAAGGGATTTTTAAAAGGGATGAAACCAGGCTTGGCAGCCTATGAACAGTTTCAGGCAAAAAAGCCCCAACAGAAGCCATAAAAAGTGGGCACTTACCATTCACATCCAGGCCCCGGAACGTGCTTTCAGGCTTGTCAGGTGCCTCCTCCAGCGCCCCTGCATCGATGCAGGGCAGCACTCTGTGGTTTGATGCTGTCCCAGGCTCAGTCCTTGCAGAGGGCTCAGGCTGAGCCCTCCGGCTCTCCTCTTTTTTGTACCCCAAGTCCTTGTGTGGAGACTTCCTCAGCTTGGCTGGGATCTCTGACTCCTCCTCCTCCTCAGATCCACAAACAGAAATGAACTCTTCGCTTCCAGAAAACAGCTCCGACTCCGACTCCTCGTCCGAGCGGCTCTCCTGCTTGGCCTGAGAGGAATCAAAATGTGTCTCCTGCAGAGAGGCTCTGATGGCAGCTTCCAGCTGGCTGTCCTCACTGGCATCGATGAGACTCTCCTGCGGGGTGCAGACAACACATGCATCACAACTGCCTTCAAAGTTGGACTGAAAACCCAAAGGACACCAGCCTTCCAGAAAGGAAGCCACTAAGCTGTGGGGATTTTTGTCAATGAGAGACAGGACCTCTGAGTTGCTTTAGATGGTGTGATTTATTATCTCTTATCTTCTGCATAGGAAGGAAGGATGAGTTTGGCTCACGGTCTTCATCGTACGCTCAGGAGGTCACAAGACCCCCAGTTACAAGACTACTTAAGGATTTATTAGCCAATAAAAAACTGCCAACTAGGATATTTAAGTTTTTAACCAAGCCACTAATTAAGTCATCTTACATGTTTTTGCCATGATGGGCTTCAGCAGCCTATCATACTATGACATGCTGGCCTACTGTGCTACAGCTCAGAACTTCTTTATAACTACTTCTGGTTTTTCTATATTTTAAACTCTAAACTCTGAACTTTCCTCTGTCTAGCTTAACATATCCCTATTTTGACTACAAATCCACATTCCTGCTTCTAGCATTCAAGTTTGGAAGCCTCTTCCAAGGTCTCAAATCAAACCCTGCATTTAATTCTAAGTTTTGGCCCATAGGCCCAGTGTTCTGAGAACTCTCTGCTTTTTGGATTCCAACACCAAACCTGTCAGGAACGCACAGCAGGGAAAGCCAGGCACGCTGTAATTACTTAATGCCTTCTCCTTGGAGCCCTGCACGGAGTAATCAATATTCCTTTCACACTCTGCCTGCTAAATGCAAACCAAGTGCTGAAAGCACAAGCAGTGACCTGGGATGAGGCATTCCCTGGCACGCTGTATTCCTGCACGCCCTTGCACCAACCCCCTGAGCGTGTGTGGGAAATGAGGAGGGCTGGCTAAGCACAGATCATGCTCCTCCAGGTGTCCCCAGCCCTCCCAAAGAGCCTGACACTTACAGAGCGGGAGCATTTCTGGGGAGGGCTGCTGGAGTGGCCATCCAGCTGGCCGTGCTCGCTCAGGAACCCGGTCACTTGGTCCAAGAAAGAAGTCACATCTAACTGGTGCCACTCCACGAGCTTCTGGCCTAGGGGACAAAAGGTGGCATCAAAACGCTGCAGTTTAGTGGTCAAACACAGCGACTCACTGCTGCTAGAGTCCCTGTTTGAGGAACTGCAGCTTCCCACAGGCTAGCACCTGATAATTATGGAGCTTCCTCCTTCCACTCCCTTGAAAAGGGACAGACATGGACACAGACACAGTTTATTTCCATTCTTTTCTTTTTACCTATGGGAACGTGAGCACAGAATGGTGGATTTGGCCTCAAAATGAATAAACACCACTGAGTTTATGAAGAAGCACTTCTCCATTCTTGCCAAACTGTTTCTAACAAACAGCATTTGTTCCCTGAAGTAAAGTGCTAAGAAGAATATTCTAACTTCAGCTGCAAAACTAAAAAATATTTTTGGGTGGTTTGAGTCAGTTACAAAGAGATCTCAGCTCTGAGCACAGACACTATCACTTCAGTTCTTAGAAACAGGAGACTAGACCAGCGTTATATAACCAGGCAGCTA
Source organism: Phainopepla nitens (assembly GCA_013400175.1). Taxonomy (NCBI): domain Eukaryota; kingdom Metazoa; phylum Chordata; class Aves; order Passeriformes; family Bombycillidae; genus Phainopepla; species Phainopepla nitens. The sequence goes on along the minus strand of VXBQ01014762.1, from coordinate 63,972 downwards.
ATCATAATTATATGATGATAAAAGAAGCTGCTGGATTCAAAAGAAAAAGCAACAACATTGAAAGAGGTGGAGGGGGAGGGAGAAGTTTGATTGTTCAGGTAAAAAACAAGCAAAACGAAACAAAAACTCTAAGCCAAAATGGTATTTCAAAATTAAGATGCAATTTAAAGTCATTGCTGAGCCTCACAAAGCTCTGTGAGAGGAGCAGAAAGCAGATTCATATGGCACTCACAAATATTGTAGTTATTCATCACATGATTTCAAGAAGCTTTTGAAAGACTTAAAAAAAAAAGAATTCAGAGTTTTTCCACCAGATGGAACTATTTTCACTTTCTAAGCAAAATACTAGCTAAGCTTCAAATACAGAAAATTTCTGCAAGTTTTGGGTGTTTTATCCCCTTAGTTCCTCTGGGAACATGCTGAATCAGTTCTTCAGGTCTTGAAGAGATTCTTCAGCCAAATGTGACACAAACTGCAGTGGAAGTTATTCCAGCCTACAGCTGTCAGTCATTCCCATGGGATAGATAACTCCAGGTAAACCAGCTGCCACTTGTCTTACCTGTCCTGGGATCCAGGATGGAGACATAAGGGAAGTCTGCTAATTTATAAAACTGTATGTACCGCTGCCCCTCCTCGCTGTCGTGGTACACCTACAAAATTGGGCAGATTAGTGGCAGGAGAGGGAACACAAACAAACTGTACCTTGACAATGCACAGTGTTTCTCTCTTCTACAGTATAAACTGCAGATGGTCCACACAGTTGTCAGTAATTCTGACAAGCTGGAATTAAGCCTCTAGCTCTCCATGTATTAGAAGCTACATGGTAGCATCTTGATTGCACAAGTGAAAGGCATTTTATGCCTTCAAATGCACATCCATGAATTGCATCTCCATCCATAACCTACACACACTCCATGAAATACATCTTTTCTGCATGTTGGCCAAGAGAATTCCATCTTTTCTAAAGAAATCTTTTCTTTCCCCCCCACTGTCCCATCCACCAAGACACCAAGTGACCCAGACATCCATCCCTCAATTTCTCACCTGCCAAAAAATGAAGTGGTCCCGGATGATGTTCTTCACAGCCTCGTTGCTCCAGACGTCACGGTTCAGGCACTGGCAGGCAAAATCTTGCACGTTCTGAATGTTTATCATGAGCCACTTGTTCTGCATCTGACCACACTCCTTGGCCTGCAAGCAGAAGGAAAAGCTTGGTTAGATCAGGCTGAAGGGCCAGACACCACCGATGCCAGCAATGATCAGAGATGGCTTCTACCACTGCCAGGCCTTCCACCAAACCGCTTCACAGTGAGGAGGATGGACAGAGCTAGTGAAAAGGCACCCACAAAACAGAAGGCAGGGCTGAAGGATCTGCTTTAAATGAGCCTGGTTGAATTACAGAATCACACCGATGAACAGAGCTGCTGGATTTCAACAAGCCAAGCACAGGGTGGGGAAAGCAACTCGAAGGGGGGACACACACGGCGATGCTGAATAAAGGATTTACTCTGGGAAAAGTGTGGTCAGTCCCACTGACCTGACAACAAAGACCTGCTCAGTCTAAAGATAAACCCGTGGACCATCTAGTTAGGTAGGCTGCATAATTGACAGAGGACTTGCATTGATTCAACAGGACCCCTTCTCTGTGTGTTTTCTTTTTCTCTGCGAGATTTGAGTTACTCTGTGACTGTCCAACTGCCGAATTAGGCATCCTTTTTTTGATGCTGCTTATCCAGACTGCAAGTGGGGAGGGAGACAGGAAGGCGCAGGAAGAAATCTTACTGGTTTGAGTCACAAAGCTGGCACTGTCTGATTGCTTGGTTGCAAGTTAATGGTAGGAGTTTGATCAAGAATGTAATTCTGATCGCTGAACTGTCATACCTGTTGAAAAAAAGAGGGCCAGATCAACAGCAGGAATGCTCTTACCACCTGGAAAGACTGGAATTGGCATAGGAAGTCTCTTTGCTTTAAAAAAAAAAATACTTAAAAATTATGCTCACCATCCTGCTGGTAATCTACTGTTAAGAAATTCAAAGGACAAAAAAATTCAGGGGAATCAAGATGTTTATGCAAGATTTTGCTGTTTGGGCACTACTTTGATCCCCAAACCAAAGTTTTTACTTTTGAAATGAATTTTAGCCAGTGCAGTTTGGAACAGTCTGCTTGTCCACTGTGTGACAGACAGACAGACAGACATGTGAACCCCACACATTCATCTTCACCAAGGCAAGAATCTCAGCCTATAAAGTCAGTTTGTGTGGCCAAGTCCCCTGCAGAGGCAGCTTCTGTATTACTCAAAGGGAAAAAATGAAGCTGGAAGCATGGAATAGTCCTAGTCCCACAAGGGGCCTCACACTAACTGCTTACCCCTCATTTACACTGCCAGGATCCAGGTCACCAGGTGAGACAAGTGGGGAAGGTGACACCCAAGTAACTGGCAAGGGTTTTAAATATCATTGTCATGCTTCTGTTGAAAGGACTTGTTTTGAGCTAACTGGGCATTTTGAGAATTCATTCTAAGAAACCAGTTTGAGATGAGGCCTAGAGGTACTGCCCAAGTTTAAAGGGAACAAAAATCCTGATGTTATTTAAGCCAATTGGATTGCCTTAGTCCTGTGTTCTCATGCAGCCTGTTAAAAAGAACACTCCCAAAAATATGTAATTGGGAAGCTGGAAAGTGCATCTCCCTCTTCTACCCTCACTCTGTGTATCTTTCAATATTAATGAAAACCTCTGGTTATACCTCTATCTAGCTGAGGGCCTTGGAAAGATGCAAGCAGGAAATTCCACAGAGAAAATTTGCAAAACTGAGTTTTCACCTGCAGAACAGGTAGAGCTTTTGAAACTACTTTGAACTTCCTTCTAAAAGCAAGCTTTGGACTTAACATTTCAAAGGACACAGTTAAACTGCTGCTATCTCACACACACAGCTCTTGCACAGCTCCAGGGGTTCTTCTGAGGGGGAGGAAGGGCAAGAGTGTGAGGAGAAGAAACCATGTGGATTTGGAGATTATATTATATTAGGGCCACTTTGGTAAGTGACGAGGCAACAAGGGAAGGTTTAGGAGCTGCCTTATGCATCCCAGAGGCTGGGATCTGATGGATTTAGATCCTCTGCTTCCCACACCAAGTGCCCCCCTCATTCCCCTCCTCCTTCGAGGCACAGAGGCCAGTGCCAGGCACTTAGAGAGCTCACAGACAGGGCAGTACAGGACAGCCACTCTTTGAGAGCAGGGCCAGGGCAGCCCAGATGCAAAAACCAACCCAACCCCAACCAATCTGTCCTAAGTGTGACTCTACCCTTTCTGCCCAGTCACATCATTACAACCTAGGGCAGCAAACCAGCAACCTGGTGAGACAATCTGAGACAATTTCTGCTCATGTTGCATCTCCCTGTGTAACTCTGGCTCTTGCACTACTAAAAATAAGTTTTCCTCTCATTTGACTTCTCTGAACATGTATGGTTTAAAAATGTTGGGTTGGTTCCTGCTGGCTCAGTTTTGTTGAAATGCAATCCTTTCAAGGCAGTAGAGGGAAGAAGGAAGTGGAGCCAGCACCTTGTGACCCTCTGGACATGTGTGTGACTCAGTGGGAAAGATAACAGCTGACAGAGAGTCAGAGCAGGACATTATCAAACAAGAAATCTCCTATTTGGGCCAAACTTCTCCTTCCTACCTGGGGCAGGGATCCTTTCAGCACCCAGCCACTCCTGAGCCACACCTGTACCTGCAGCTGTGCTGACCCAAACCAGGCTAGAAACACCTTATGCACAGGTAATTGCTCCATTTGAATACAGTGACCAGATCAGCTTCCAAATTACTGCTGCTTTTTAAGTAGAAACAGAAACCCCCTCAGTCTCAGCTGTAAAGCAGGGAGCAGCTAAAAAAGGTTATTGTTAAATGGGAAAAAAAATCATATAGACAGACTTGAAACTCTGCAGCGTGACATTCAGTCACTTCACTGAAACCCTACTGAGTGTTAAGCACAGAACTGCACACACCAGAACCATCTCTACCCACAACAAGAAGTGCAAACTAAGTCAATTTGGTTTGTCCCCTCCAAATTCAATCATCTCTCATCACAGGCATGTGGAGAGAACACCTGCAATTCTTGAAAGCAGCCTGAGAAGAGAACAAAATCACACTGTTCTCTATCAGACAAGTTAGATGTGCAATTTATTTATTCTACTTGAGTGATTTATTCCCAACAGATTCCACATTAATAGGACAACTCTAGTTTAGTCAGTCACACACTGAACTTCACAAGTACAGTGATCATAAGCTGTTCTGCATGTGAAGCACAATGCTTTTTCATATACAGCAGGTAAAAAAACCCCAAACAATGTCATTCAACACTCAAAAATTTTTCTGCCATGAAGTTAACCAATTCCTAAAGTTAGTATTACTGAGTTAAAATGAAACAGCAACTTTTTGGGCCTTACTGGTAGCAAAGCTTCTTTGTAACTGAAGAAAAGTGAAAAAAAATAAAGACAATTACATGTACTTACTATTAAAAACCAACCTTAAGGTTTGGTACTTTAAAGAACCCAAAGAGCAGCAACAGCTGATGAGCAACAAAGATACACAAGACCAGATGTCACCACTCCTGTCAACAAAGCCCTAAATTCTAAATGATTCTCTGATAAATGTACATGGCTCAACCCCAGCAGAGTGTTCCTGCTCCAGAGGCTGGAACACACCAGCCTTGGAAAGAAAACCCCACTGAGATCAAAGCCTGACTACAAGAGCATCACAGTGACAATATTTAGTCTTAATACTCTGGAATGTGATGAGCATCTCTGCTTTATCATATGGTGTACATCCATTTATCTCAGCACACAGAGAAGGGAGAAGCCAACAGCAGCTTGCTAGAGATGAATTTTGGGAGACTGTGGTCACTGAGGCCTGAAGCAGTAGAGCAGTTTGCAGTCAGAAAAGGTGAAATGCAAAGGGAAATGGTCAACACAGTGAGAAGGTGTGAAGAGTTATACTGCAATGAAGTTGAGGAGCACCAGTGTGAAATGAAGGGTATCCCAGGGGACAAGGAACTGTACAAGAACACAGCAAGGTGAGTGCCAACACCAGAAAGTGTACAGGTCTTCAGAGCCCAGGTACTGCACAGAACAGGGCAATGTGAGTATTTACAAACCCCTTCCCCAAGCCCAGCCCACCTCCTTTTTTCAAATTACCTGTCATCCCTGAATAAGAGCTCAGAGACTTTAGGACAAACAAATCCATCATCAGTTATTTCACTCTCTGACATGACTTCTAACTGTGACAGATGCCACAATCAACACTGCTGAAGTCTTCACATGCTTCCAGCAAGAACCAAGGAAAGACAAGCACTCAAACTCCACAGCAGAGCTCAGAGGGCACTCACTGACTGCTCCTGCAGCAGCACTGGTTGTTGCCAGGTGAATTCCCCTTACTGGTGCCTTTAACCACACATTTGCTGGTTTCATCAACAGCTCTGACCCCAGCCCCAGCAAGTGCCATCAGCTGGAAGACCTGACACATGTCTTTTAAAGTAAACCCTGCACCCCGGGTCACAAGGCAGGGACACCTGAGCACCAACTGCTTCAGGCTGCTCCTCTGCTCCCACTGCACCAAATTCCCTCCCAAGGGGGACACTGCTGCTCTCTGGCAGCATCCTTTCACAGCTGGAATTCTGTTAAGGGCAGAACTCTGTGGAGGGCACCCTCAGAACATAGGAATTAGTGACAGGGCAACTGATCCCCGGTGATTTGGGAAGCATCAAAAGAGAGATGAGGGTAATGGGATGAGAGCTGGAGACTCCATAAATGTGCTCTAGTGCTTGTGCACAGCAGTCAAGGCACATGTGAAAACAAGGTAAACAGTATTTTTGTTCAGTCAGTCAGTTGTGCAGACTTCTGCAGTCGGTTCTCCAACATCTGTACTGCACCATTTCATCATTACTTTGCATTCTCATGCAGTAAAAATAATGATCATCACCATCATCAACCTCATGTATTCTAAGATGATCAGGAGAAAGTTCAGTAGTAACTGAATTTCTGAAGAATATCTGGAAATTACTGACTCAAAATTTAAAAATATATGCCAATCTGCATGTTCTCTAATCATTATTTAAGTCATTGATCAACTTCATTACAATTTAGGAATAGATCCACACATGCCTACACAGTCAGGGAAGGTGACACCTGAGATTGTTTAAAGCTGGCAGTGTCCTGTATCTCTGGGATACTTTCCCCAGCACCACCAGAAGTAAAATAGAACCACTGTGATTTTATACAAGAGCAACACCTCCAACGAGGACGAAGTTGTGGCTTGATGGCAAAGCTGCATTCAAATACTTTTACTCACTCAGGTATCAGAAGCCACTCAGCCATGTACATGCCACCTGAGCTTCTCAGCAGGGCTGTGCTGCAAACCACACTACCCCTTGCAAAGTCCTCCTCCACTTATCCAAACAATCTCAATCCAGCTTTTTCTGTATCCTCTGTGGAGATAGCTCAAGGGATGCCACTTTCCCATTCTGACCAGCCTCCCTTGCTCACTGGAGCCTTTCACCACATGTAATTTGCCACACTGATACTGAAACATAAAACAACGTGGTCTGCATGGTCAGGAGTTGGACTCCATGATCCTTATGGGTCCATTCCAGGTGACACCATCACCAGGGAACTCCTTCAGTGCATCACCAACATTCCCTCACGCAGTCCATCAGATATTTATCACTGCCCAGACTTTTGCAACCTCCTGATTATCCAGCCATGCCATCCTGACACCCTCCCCAGCCACCCTGCAAGGATGTGCACGCAGAAACGTGAGCCCTCACCGTTTCAAAGCTGCCTTTGTGCATCAGGTCGATGGGAGGCCTGAAGAGGTCTGCCAGCGTCGTCAGCTTCTTGTCCACGGCCCCTCCGTTGCGGAGCTCCTGCTCCTGCCGGACTGCACAGCCCCAGGAGGAAAGGGAGAGCAATGAGACTGAACTTACTCACAAGGGCCATCTGTCACTGGCTAAGTGCTCAAACACACAACCTCTGGGGTGAAAATCTCCCGAGCTCCCAGGAGGTTTGGGGAGAACAGGGCTGGGGCAGTTAGTGGGAGGAAAGTGAGTGCAAATCCCAGGATATCTCCTGTGGAGAGTCCCAGGGTTAGACCCCACTGAACAAGATCAGCTGGTGTGTAAGGGCAGATCCTCCCTGCACAGCTTTCTCATGTGCTTTCACTTTCAAACAACATCTTAATAAACCTGAGGGGTCATACACCAGTATTTGAAAACAAAGGAGTCAAAAAAAGCCCTGACTTGTCCCCAGTGATGCTTTTAAATGGGAAACTGAGCTGGATTGTAGCAATATAACTTTTAAAAGGAGTATTTCTACTGCAGTGTTTCCATTAATTGACTATGGTGCAATCCCACAGAAAAGAAACTAAGAGATTTAGTTGACATGGAGAAATCTCTTTGGATGTTTCTTTTAAAGTCTATCAATTCCATCTGAAACAATCCACAACACATTTCCTACTCGGACATGACCATGGACAATAAAGGTAAACCCCAACATACATATGATGTATTTTATGGAACCAGGTGAGCTGAAATGGGCAATAACTATCCCATGGCCAAAAATTTTCCAGTGTGGAAGGAGCTGTCAATGGGCCAAAGCATAAAAACCATGCTTGAGCAGACACACAGGGAATAAAGCATCCCTGTGAGCAGCCCTAGGAGCCAGGAGATAATCTGGCACTTCATGACCAGGGCTGCTCTTCCAGAGACAGCCAGACAGTGATGTCCACCCATGAAGTTCTGCCAAAAAGCACGATAAAGCCTCACCGTAAACCCTGATAGTGTATCTCTCACATGTTGGGCATCTCTAAATGTCTTAAGAGTGGAATCAAAGGGTAGTTTGGTTTGGGAGAGACCCCAAAGATCAGCTAGTTCCACCCCCTCCTGCCATGGGCTGGAACCCTTCTGCTAGGCCACGTTGAGAAAAAATGTAAGGGTATTGATTCTGCACATGGTGCATTTTTACTTCCAAAGCTGCCAGTGATTTCAATACTTGTGCTGCTCATTACTGGAAAAGGGGAAAGAAAGTAACTGCCAACATCTATTTTCAGTCTGGCAGCCAACCCCTAACTGTGTGGGAACATGGTCCATGGACCCTAGTAACCAGTGACAGGATGAGGAAACAGCCTCAGGTTGCACCAGGGGAGGCTGAGATTGGATATTAGGGAAAATTTCCTCCCAGAAAGGGCTGTCCAGCCCTGGCACAGCTGCCCAGGGCAGTGGTGGAGTCACCATCGCTGCAGGGATTCAACAGATGTGTGCATGTGGCACTTGGGGACATGGGGCAGTGGTGGCCTTGGCAGTGATGAGTTGGACTCAGTCTCAGAAGACTTTCCCAGCTTTACTGATTCTGTGGTTACACCTCAGACACACTCCAGCAACACCAGCACGACAGCCACAACTGAGATGTGAAACACCTGGGGGCTGTGCTGCCACAGAATCACATTCTGTGACACTCCATGGATGAAATAACAGCCAGTGCTTTGCCATCTGGAGATCCTGTGCATGAACAGCCAAGGGCAAACAGCAATTCAAGCCATGAGAACCTCCTGTGTGGCCAAGGAAGAAGCCTCAGGGCTACTCCAATGTAATTCAAGTGCCAGAATGTCCACAGCCTAGCCAAGAAATATCCACTGGATTAATTTAATTTCTACTTGGGTGTTAGGATTCTTCCCCCTTTTCAGTTCCCTCTAGAGCAGAAAAAGGGTTTTTTGAGAGTTAGCAAGACCAAAGCAGACAGAACATACTGTGATAATCATAATTCTATACTTCTAATAATGTACCCTGCTACATAATTGGCAATTTAAAAATGTCTCAACAACTGAAAGCTGTCCTAGCCTAAAACAGGAATGATTTATCCATCTTATTTGCATTAAAAGTAATAAAATAAATATAAATATAATAAAATATATAAAATAAAAATGTATAAAAAATAAAATAAAATAAAATAAAATAAAATAAAATAAAATAAATAAAATAAAATAAAATAAAATAAATAAAATACCAGGCCTACTGATCTGTAGACACTTACTGGTTTCTGTCTGAAAATCCCGAAAGCCATCGAATATCGAGCGGGCAGGTCTGCGTCTTTTAGGAGCTTAAAAAAAAAATTAAAGAATTATTTGAAAAGTATATTATCAAAATAAATACATACTAGTACTTTGCATCACACATGTAGGAAAACAGAACAGGAACCTGAAGCAGGGACGATGTGGGAGTAGAGGTCATTGGGAAGGACTGGAGATGGATGGAAATAGGCAGAAGGTAATTTGTAAATTCCATTTCCTAACACATCCTCCCTCCAGCAACCCTTAGCCCAGAAACAAAACATGTATCAACAACACAGAGAGGCTTAAAGCCCCTTCTGAGGGGCTCACCAAGACCCCCCAGCATGGAGTGGCAGTGCTGTCAGAGCCATCACCCTGTCACAACTCCAGTCAAGATTTTACCCAAAGCCTTCAAGGGGATGAAAAACTTCAAAATATTAAACCCCCTGAGAAAATATTTATTCCATAAAGAAGCACATTTGTTTTTTCCACAATGCATTTCTACTCTTTTCTAAACTCTTATCCCCATCTTGTCCCAACTTCTTGGCTGGACTGAACAGCCACAGTCTTCAGTAGATGCAGCATTACTGTTTGCAAGGAAACCTTCAGAACTGATTATGTGCAGCTGGACAGAGACAGCAGCCCAGGCAGGCATCAAAACCAGCAGCCTCAGGTCCCCCTGAAGTCCTGAGGTACAGCACAAGCACTGCACTTGGAAGGAAAACAGAACTGCCTGCCAAGATTATTCCAGCTACTTATCTCCTTTCCTATCAACTGAAAGACAGACCTTTCAAAGCTCAACTGCTAAAAGACATAATAAACAAATTAAAGTAAGATAAATACAACCTATACCCGGTGGAAATGTGATGATACAGACTATCATGGAACAAGAAAGCTAGCCTGAACAAGGGACGTGCTGGGGAATAACAACTCGAGGGAGTAAGATCTCCTTCACCCTGATTGCTAGGCACAAGCCAACCTCAGAACAACTTAAATTCAGGTGGAACAGCAAATGAAGGACCACTTCAGCAAAAGCAGCATGTTCCTGCCAGGCACAGCTCGAGCCAGGTAGCACAGGTGAAGAGGCTCTCAGCAGTCCAGGAGGATCCTTTGTATGAATGATGGGATCCACATCTCCAGCAGGGCACAAATACTCAGGGTCACCTCTTCAACTGGAAAAAACCTGAGCTTACACAATCACCTCAGCATGACCCCTAACAACAGAACCTGCCACCTCCCCTGCTGTAAGGCTAGAGCTGAGACCAATTATCTCTTCAGGTTCAGCTACTCTGTCAGGCTGCTCTGTGCCAGAGCAAAGTGGCATTGGTGGATCAGACAGTGCCAGGAGGGAATCACTGATGCAGGTCAGTGGATGGGCAGTGACAGTGTGACTGAGATCAGTGGGTAACAGGTAGGTGTAAGAATACCAAGTTTTAGAGTCAGCAGATCTGAATCCAAATAACCCACAGGAGTCAACAGATCTTTGTCAAAAACTCTAGTGGGTCACAGAAAAAAGTGCAGAGAGCTCCTCTGTCTTCAGAGAGGCATCAGCAGGGCACCTTCCTCTGGATGCACATTTCCTGCTGCACAACTGCCCTTCTCTGCTACTGAACGCCCCACTTCCAAAACCCAGGCAGGATGGGAAGGGCAAGGATTAGATAAACACAGTGTGTCTTTGCTTTCATGCCACTGCATCTCAAGGTTTGAGACCTCCTAAGTCCAGCTCCACTGTTGCTGACAAGGTGGCCTTTCAGCAGCAAGGGGAATGTCATGAAATTATATCAATGAAGCTCACAGAAGTGCACAAGCACTCCAATGAAAGCAGATACTTTGTATGTCGTTCCCTTTTTGCCCAAATGCAAATTAAATGTGCATTTCAAATTGTTGGTACTTTTTGCATCTCACATCAGTATGTAAAGCAGAAGTTAAGTTAGTCCATTTCAGTGATTCATACTCTGTCTAAGGAATAAACATTTTCTGATGGGACTGGGGACTGAAGCATATTAAAGCAGTCTAAATTTTCCAGCTCCCAAAACAGACAGGAAAAGAAATTGCCACAAGGACTAAAACTAGAACAGCTAATATTGCTATCTGTGCAAGTGCAGCACAAAGGCAAGTGGTGTGCAGTGCCTGGCACCGTGTGCTGCCCTCTGAACCACCCCTCAGCTTGTGCATCCTGGCTAAACCCCTCTCTGATGCTCAAAAACAGAAGCAAGGGTAAACCTGAAGCTTGGTCTCCTTCTCCTCTCTAACACAGGAACTAAATGACAGGAAAGAGCATTTCCCATGGGTGTGAGCCCACTGCAGTGATGAGCACTTGCACAGCCTTCCTCAGTGAAAAGGGCAAAGCTCTCAATCCACCTGACATGGCAAAGGCCAGCCCAGAAACGACCTGGTCCACATGAGAAGGACAGAGAGAAGAGAAGTAGCTGCACAGCACAGCTTAGAGAGCAAATTAAATTCCTGCATGAGAAATGGACAGAGTATGAGCAATCACATAGTTCAGGTCTTCTTTCTGATCTGCCATCTCCTCCAGATGCAGGCATTTGTCCTCTTCATTTTCACTCGTCAGCCAAGGCTCCATCTTCCATCCCAGCACCTCAAACGTTTCCACAGCAGTACCCCACAGTTCTGGGCCCCCAGAATGCAGATGTATACTTAATTAAGTTAATTGGCTGCCTCCTCACAAAGTCTCATGAAACAAGATTTAGCAAATTAGTACTCCTGGGAATAAAGCATCTCTCGTGTGTGAGGTTTTCAATACCACTGGTGTTATTTCTTCATATTCAACAAGTTCTGATTTTCTTTTGTCACTTAGCTCACCTCAAGGCAAAGAAAACAGAAACAAAATAAGAACACAAGCCTACCTCCAAACAAGGGCTCAGGCTCTACTAAGATTTCCTGCTTTTGAGGAATTGGAGCTCGTACTTCATCCCTATCAAAGGAGAAGAAACAAAAAAGAAAATATCAGAGAAGATAATAATCCAAGTTCTGTACAAACCACATCTCATTATGCTCCAAGGCTCCTGCAACTTGAACCAGTTCAAGATGCTGCTGTACCATTGCACAGAATGAAGAGGTTTGGGATTCAGTGGGACCTCAAGGGAGCATCTATTCCCACTCATGGCACTGCTGCTGGACCTGGTACCCTGTGCACTGAGAGCATGGATGACCTTTGACAGATTACACAAACCCCTGAGTGACTTGATCCCAGGCTTTGTCAATCCACTATTTAAACATTTTTTGTTCTAGAACTTGGAAGTTTCTAAGAACTTAGCAGAAGATGTTAAATAATCCACTTGCCATCCTACTTTCCTTGCTAGCTACACAGAAAAAAGTTTCATCTTCCTTATTACCAGCTTTTGTCTGTCAGAAGACTTTTTGCTTCCACCTGAAAGTCACACCTCTCTCTTTTCCAGAGGGAGGAAAAACAAGGTCGAGATGACCATTTTCCCCCATTTCTGAAGCAATTCTTGGCTTACATAACTGGTCTCCCTCACATGTCAACAGCTCAGTCAGTTAGACTTGCAGACACCTACAGATAATCCAAAACTCCAATTAGGAGAAGAAAGGAAATCAAGAAGAAATCACAAACATCTCTGTGACAACACTGTGGCCACCTGGCCCACCGAGGAGAAGGATTCATCCATTGCCACATCCTGCCTGTGAATTCCCTCTTCCCCCAGACAACCAAGGTGTGAAGTGTGCACTTTGCAGCTCTTGACCATGCAGGCTTCAAAAAGTAACTCGGGAGGTCAGCAGGATGCACTAACCTTGCTCTTAACCTCCACATCTTTGATTGCTCAGTGCAGCTAGTTACTCTCCATTTGCACATTTACTGTTTTCTCATCCCAAGAGGAACACTGAGCTGGTCAGCACCTGGAGGGTGCTGAGTAAAAAGAGAAAGTATTCCAAGAAAAATCTGGAGTCAGTGATGTGCCAGAAGTAGTCTAGAAATAAGAACACTAACCTATATAGCTATTTTAACTTTGTTAAAGGTTCAAGTAGGAAGGCACCTCACAGCAGCTATAAAGGTTAGCACTAAAAGAATTGTTTAAATGTATATATGTGCTTCAGAAGTATGAGGGGCAAGGATTTTCCTCTATAAGTCTTTCTGGAAGATTTTCATAGGGACAAAAGCCTGGCTTACATTTAATTTACCATCTTTAATGAATGTGATTTATACCACTCAACATATTCTCTTTATCTCAAGCAGTCACATTAATAGGCAGCACTGAGAGTCTCTGCCATGCTGAAGTGGAAATTCTCTTCCCTTTGCAGGCATCTGATGTGTAACAGACTGATGAAGGTGTTGAAGTTACTGATTCCTCTGCATGCTGGTGTACAGGGCCTGGCCTTTCCAGGGCCAAACTGGGTTCAACTACCACAATAAAACCCTCACAGGTCAGACCCTTCTCCCAGGTAACCAGCGACAGAATGAGACAAAATGGCCTCAAGTTGTGCCAGGGGAGGTTTACGTTAGATATTACGGCAAATTTCTTCACAGAAAGGGTTGTAAAGCACTGGCACAGGCTGCCCAGGGCAGTGGCAGAGTCACAATCCCTGGAGGTGTTCAATAAACACGTGGATGTGGCACCTGGGGACATGGGTTGGTGGTGAACGTGGTGGTGGTGTTGGGTTGATGGCTGGACTTGATGATCTTTTCCAACCTTAAATTCTGTGAATCTATGAAATGGGAGTAAGGTGGCTGCATTCATAAGAACCAAAAGAAGAGAACTCTCTAACTGCCAAATTAGTGTAAAGCAAGATTGCTGAAGCATTTAAAAATAAAACTCTCCCATTACTGGGTCCCAAATTTAATGACTTGGGCTTCGTTTGTAAAAAACAACAGGAGAGAGCTTACAGAAAACAACTGAAGTGCAGAAGGCTCCCTTCTGATCTACAAACCACAACAACCAATCGAAGAAGGCACGGCAGAGTGCAGTGCAGTGCAGTGGTGGAGAGTGGCAGTGGCTCAGCTGTGCCCTGCAGTGTGACACTGAGGGGCAGGGCCGCCCTGGCGGCTACGTACTCGGGGTGCGGGCGGACGGCAGACACGGCTGCAGAGCTGGTGCTGGGCTCCTCTGCTATCCCTCCTCCATCCAGGAACATGGTGACAGCCATCTCCAGGTTGTTGTTGCAGGCCTCGAGCATGTGCTTCCCCACGCTTTCACTGGCACCTGCAATGCCAAAGGGAAATCACTGACTGGAAGCGCCCAGAACTGCTTTCTTCTCTCAAAGCATTAATAATTAGGAAGAACAGTTCATCAGCTGCCATTTATGCCTGAAGCACAACTGTGAAAGGAGACAAACACACACGGCTCAGGGGGAAGGGAATGCTTGCTTCTTCCTGCCAGCAACTGAAAACCTAGTGGAAACCATGAGAAGGGTTTTAGCGTGGTCTGGATTTTCCCCTCGAGGTCAGACATTTTCCTGGTGCATGGACCTGTTGGAATGAGGCCAGAGGAGAGCACAAAGGTGCTGTGAGGGCTGGAGCCAGGCTGGGAGAGCTGGGGGTGTTCACCTGGAGAAGAGAAGGCTCCAGGGAGAGCTCAGAACCCCTGCCCGTGGCTAAAGGGGCTCCAGGAGAGCTGGAGAGGGACTGGGGACAAGGCATGGAGGGACAGGCAAGGGGAAATGGCTGCACACTGCCAGAGGGCAGGGAGAGATGGGATACTGGGGAAAAATCCTTCCCTGGGAGGGTGCTGAGGCCCTGGCACACGATGCCCAGAGAAGCTGTGGCTGCCTCAAACCTGGAAGTGTCCAAGGACAGATTTGGAGCACCCTGGGGCAGTGGAAGGTGTCCCTGCCCATCCCAGCAGGTAGAACAAGATGAGCTTTAAGGTCCCTTCCAAGCCAAACTATTCCACAATTCTATGGATTTTCCAAATGCAAGCAGGCATACAAAAAAGAAAAATGAAAACCTGACTTAACATTTTAACAGGAAGAATATTAAACCAGCTGCTAAAGTTTTTTATCCACTTGTAACAGACATTTAGAGATGGAAGAAAAGACACTCTGATTTACTGATTCTGCTGAAAGGCAAAATCAAACCAGCAGAAGCTCAGTTTATGTAAGAAGGGAAAAAAAAAAGCAGCCAAGAGGGAGAAAGTAGTACTTGTGAGCAGAGTTCTTTGTATAATGACTAACATTTATTCAAATCACAGAATCATGGAATGGTTTGGGTTGGAAGGGAGCTTAAAGCTCATCCAGGTCTACACCCTGCCACGGGCAGGGACACCTTCCACTAGCCCAGGTTGCTTCAGGCCCTGTCCAGACTGGCTTTGAACACCTAAAGTGCAACTAATCCCAGTCCTGATGTTGCTGCTCAGGATGAAGCAACAGCTCCTAACACCATCTGTAAGCCCCTCCTCAGAGGATGAGCCTCTACCTTCCAGCTTCTCCTCAAAAACCATCCCACCAGCAGAAGCCCCCTCAGGAGAAGAAGCTCTCCTGCAAGCCAATTCTTTACAGCACTTTCTCCATGGGTGGTGGACTGCCAAAGAGCTTATTTTGCTTTAGAAAGGCTGGTAGAGAGGAAGAGTGGTAAAATGCAGCTGAACCAGTCTGGGAGCAGCTTTGGGATCTGCAGTAATTCTTCCTAGGTTCACAGGAAGTCACCAAAATGACAAAAACACTTTGCCCAAAACCAGGCTCACAGACAGTATCAATCTGGGCAAAACATACTCAGATGTTTCTCAGATTTTCTGGGAAAGACTCAAGGAGCTCTGGTTTGAGCACAGAATACACTTTGAAACTGTGGAGATCAGTCAGTTCTAAATAACCTCCACAGCAAACCATGGAGAAAGCCAAACTGGCTGAGGGAACTGGCTTCCCCAAACACCCAACCTGCCACAAAAAAACCCCACTGAGATGACAGGCAGCTGTATTTTTAAGACTTTAACTGAGCTGAAGAAAGTGAAAAATAAAAATTAGTGATATCCCCTAAAAAATGAGAAGCTCAGGTTCTTCACTCAAACTGTTTTTTGGCATTTTCAGCAGTTTTCAGTGTTAACTGTAGCAATGAAACCACACCTGTGAGCCTGGAACACACACATCCCTCTCTACACCTCACTGCAGGGTCATGCAAAGCCATTCATTTGCAAGAACTGGAAGAAAAATGATAGTTCAGCCCTCTGCTATTATTTAAAGAGACACTGACACAGCAAGTGCCTTCACTGATTCCTCATCACTCCTGAGGAAAGTGCCAGCACATCAAAGCTTTCAGTCCTCGTGCTGGAAAACAGAAAATTCTAAATATTTGTTAAGTTTTGAAGCAAATTTCACAGATATCCCATCATTTCCCTGGGGAAGACTGATGCCTTGAGAGGCTGGAACAGAGGCAAAGGAATAAAGTAGGGATTTATTAAAAGGCCTTCAAAGGATGCACCTTGGGCAGTGCAAGAGCCAGGCTGTGGCTACACCCAAGATGGATCCCAGTCACGAGTTTCCACACTTTTATAAGTTTTGATCCATTTCCATATTGGGGTTAATTGTCCAATTCCAGCTCCAGCTTATGAAATCTCCTCCTCCCAGATTGCTCTCCTCAATTCCCTGCTGTTTGCACTTTTTGGGCCTGAAGCTGCCATGGTGTCCTTGGGCTGGAAAAGGATTGTTCTGTCTGACTGAGCTGTGAGGAGAACTTGCCAACACTTCATATGAAGTTCAGAGTTATTACAAATGCAGTACAGAGTCTGGAAAATATGGAAGCTAAAACTTAAGGCATCAAGACACGCAGGAGTTATATTCTCTTAGCAGTACCTTCCTGGATGAGAGCACCAAACAAACACAATTCTGCCACCAGGATCAAAGAAATGCCTCAAGGACTATTCCTCCCCATCCCTCATGCTGCAGAGTATTCCCTCAGCCTTCTCCCCACAGACAGGAGTGACTGCATACATTCACAGCTCCGAGCTGGAAAAGCTCCTAACACAAAGCACTGAGGTGTGAGCACCTGCCACACCAACCAGCATCGGCCAGGCAAGCTCCACACACTTCTAAATGCAACCTTAAATTCTGTTAAAGGCAAAACCAAAACTCCAAAACTCTTAATAGTGGATGGGTGAAGCCCAGCAGGCTATTTCTTTTTCGGTTTTGAAAGCATAGAGGGGTTCTCTCATGTTGAGCATAAATCACCTGTCTGAACATAAAAGGCGTCAGGAGGAGGAAACCAGCACAGCTCTGCCTGTTCTGGTTCAGGTTTTAGCAAACGTCTCACACGCAGGCACACACTACTGAAAATATATCTGCTGTAGGTTCTTCTTTAGGAGGAGCGGAGAGATCAGTAATTTCCCTGCTTCCATCCTGTGGAGGATTTGAACGTGTCCCAGTACAGGGACAAAACCCGAACGAGAGCAGGTCTGGACACCCGAATTACAGCAGTTTCCCTTCTCTTTGCCCGTTTAATTGACACCTCTTATTAAACACTCCCGCAGCATCCGGCACGCAAAGCCACCAGCCACGGGGAGCTACGGCGGAGCAGATTAAGCACAAAGTGGGTCAAGAGCTCCGAGTACACAGCCTGAAGCGGGAGCTGTCACCTGACGCGAACTTCCAGGGAAAAGCGACCCGCTCTCTCCGTCTGCCAACTCAAGCCGCCCGCGCTATGGGATATTTCTGTTTTTTCGAAGGCGGATCGGGGCTCAGCTCCCGGCTCCCTGCCGGCCGCAGGAGCGGGAAGCGGCGCCGGGGCGGAGCGCGGCGGGAGGGAGGGGAAGAGGCAGGAAGGGAGCAGGACAGGCACCCGCGCCACCGGGACA
>VXBQ01014762.1:23728-35106 GCA_013400175.1 Phainopepla nitens | reverse complement strand
CCTCCTCCTCCTTTTCCTCCTGTTTCTCCTCCTTCTCCTCTTCTCCTTCCTTCTCCTCCTCCTCTTCTGTCTCCTCCTTCTCCTCTGCCACCTGCTCCGCCGAGCCTGCTGGGAGAGAGAGGCCGCGGGCCCTCGTGGGGTAGGCGGGCTCGGCTGTGGTGACAGCTGGGGCGGGAGTGGTTTCCCAGTGCCAGAGAGCAGCGTTAGGTGGGATGTTAGGAACAAATCCTTCCCTGTGAGGGCGGTGAGGCGCTGGCACCGGCTGGCCCATGGCCGGCAGTGGCCGAGGCTGGGCGGGCGGGCTTGGTGCCGGGATGTGGTGCCGGGGTTTGGTCCCTGGCTGTGCTCACCTGGCCGCAGGTGCCCACGGCACGTCCCGCCTCAGGTCCTCCTGCAGCATCTCCGCCTGCAGCTCAAAGTCGTGCGCCAGGGCCCGCAGGCTGGAGTCCAGCCGTGCGAACCGAGCCTCCAGGGACAGCAGCCTGCTTTCCACTCTGGGCGGGGGGAAACCAGAGAAAGGGAATTTCGGGTGGAATTGGGGCTTCCTGCCGTGACATTGCGTTGTGAACAGCTCCAGACCCCGTTCTGGGGGTCCTCCCAAGATCTGTGAGAACAAACACTACGAAAGTCAAGGGGTTTTGTCACATCTTTTTGGCCGTTTCCTGGTGCAGAGATCTTACAATCTCCAAATACAGCTGTAGATGTATCTGTGCCTCTCAACCATATGCATTATTAGTGGCATAGGTTGTTCTCTAATACATTTTGAGATGATTTATGCTTTTCTTTGTAATGTCATGGTCTTTTGAACCATTTCCATTTAACACTGAGGAGAACTCTTTACTTCTCTGGTTAAAAATTATGCAAATAGTAAACGACCGCTCGCAGTGTTTTTTGTAATAGGACTGTCCTTCCATGGAACAACTGTGATAAAAACTACTCCATAGCTTGTATTTATTAACTGCTTTTTTCTTACTTGGTATCTGTTGTGTTTTTCCCTATTTAAAATTGCAAATTATAAAGATGAGGTTTTGAGTTTTAAGCCATTCCACTTTTGCTCAAGAAAACTGCCTTGCAGTTGCAGAACTTGCTGTGTTGAGACAAGGTACTAGAGAAAAAAGCAAGTATCTATTTTTGTACCCATTTCTCTCTTTCCTGTAGATACAGGGTGTGCTGGGCTTCTGTCAATGTGGGTGGTTTTTGTAAAGACAGTTTTCTCCACGTTTTCCTCAGCTACCTTGATTGACATCAAGGTGTGTTCTTGAGACTCCTGAGGATCTGAAAGCTAATGTAAATAATTCCCAGTTCCTTCCAAAATACTGAACAACTCTCTCAGTACTATGTAGTCAATAGTGATTTACTAGCAGAACATCACCTTCTCCTTACAGAACCTTTTGTGATTTTTCTTTTTATTTTACTGGCAGAACTTCAGGTTGTATGAGCTAACAATAACTACACCATCAGCAAATATTATTACCATAATTTTTTTTTGTCTTATCTTTTTTCATTCCTAGTTTGCTCCACTGCTTCTGTTACTATTATTATTGTATTGTTTTAATGTTCAGGGAATCAAGGTCTGAATTGTGACCTACCCGTGTTAAACACTCTATTCATGTTTGTGGCCCAATTATGTGTATCTTTGGATGAACTTTTTGTGAGGACAAAAATACACAGCAGCTGCTGATGACATTAAAAAATAAAAAGCCAAAGCAAAACCCTTCAAACATTTTCTATTATTTGACACATATGCCACAGTATTTTAAAGCCTGTTGTTGTAAGAGACAGACCAAAAATGCCATTTTCTTCCTATCAGCAGCTCCTCCCTCTCCCTGCCTGCCCCTTTTCCAACCGTAACCCTACTTTGGATTCTGTCTGTAGCTGACCTGAGTGAGGAGAAAATAAAAAGGCTTCAACAGTGGCATATTTGACTAAGTATCCTCGACCTTAATTCATTGTCTGGCCGCTTGTGCAGATCCTTGTTAACGATCTTCTGTTGTTTCCTGAGGCTACGAGGCTCCCTCTGCAGCCTTGTGAAAGCTCATCTTGCTGCCGTAGGACTCCTCTGGCTTCAGCCAGAATTGTGGGACGAAAATAGAACTTTAATTGGAAAATTAAGCTGGTGTCATGTAGAAATGTCGGGAGTTCAGAAGAACTGGGAAGGATTGATGTGTCATAATTGGATCGAATCTGTCAGCACAGAGAGAGCAAGTGCAGAAACTGAGGTGAGGTGAGTCGGGGTTTGCTGTGAATGACTTTGAGAGCTGGGCTGTCAGATAATGAGTGTTCTTGCTGGTGAATTGCTCCCTGGTTTGCAGCTTTTATCATGGTAAATAAGTTTCCTCATGGCCCATCCTCCAACTTCCTCCTCTACAAGTAAGAGTAAAGTTATCCAAGATTTTATCCACTAATGCTACTCCTAGTGCAGCAGTAGTTTCTCAGCAGCCCTCAGTCCAACGCTTTACTATTTGACCAGTTTTGTCTTAAACATTTTTTTAGTCGCTTATCTGTGAATTAATCTTCTGTATTTTTAAGCCCCCGCAACAAACATTTCAGCCTTTGCCAGTTTGGGATTTAAAAATGTCTGTTCAGGCATACCACGGTAGATCCATAACTGATCTCCCACAGCTGTGACTGAATTCTGACAGGCTGAGTGCTGCTGCCTCTGGATCTAAGTTTGGAATGAAAAGAGGAAGAATGGATTAAACCTCCTGCTTTCATTTCCCTTATGACCTCTGAACACTTTTTCCTTTAGTGTAAGTGAAGTTACCACTAAGTCAGTGACCTCTAACTCTGACTAGTGTGAACACAAATCACATCTCCATTCTTTAGCAGACAGCTTTTAAAATTCCCCTCTTGTTAGCACACAGAACATACTTGGAAGCCATGCAGTAGAAGCTCCAGCATTCCCACTTCTCTGCAAGTGTGGTTCTATGTGAAACCTTATTTCTGCTATTCAGGCATTTACAGAAAATGACATTTTAGAGCTGTCACGTGGGTTTAATTTTCCAGGCCAGTGCAGCATCTTGCACTTCTCTAAGCTCTCCCTATTCACTCGCTCCATGATACATTAGACACACACTTCTTCAAGCAGCTTCCCACAGAATGAATTTTCACTTTTTTTCTTTCAGGAGTTGTTTCATTGTTTCTCCCTCTGGTCAGGTCTCCCATAGCTACTTTTGTGTTTGCCATCGTGTGAATTGGAGTTATAAAGGCTGCGGATGAACCAACAGCATGAACAGTACCTCAACAAGAGGAGCAGTTTCTTTCCAAGTCTGTCAACACATAATCATTCATTTCCTAAGCAGAAGTACTGCATCCCATCAGCTCTGATACTCTTGATATGGATCCTTTCTACTGCAGGTAAACCACAGTTGTATCTATGATACCTGATTTGACTTTAAAATGGCTCAACACTACATAGTTTGGCTTTAAATGTAACATATCATAGAATCCCAGAATGGTGGGGTTGGAAGGACTTTAAAGCCCACCTCATTCCACACCCTGCCATGGGCAGGGCACCTTCCACCAGCCCAGGTTGCTCCAAGCCCTGTCCAACCTGGCCTTGGACACTTCCAGGGGATGTGGCAGCCACAGCTGCTCTGGGCACCCTGTGCTGGGACCTCACCTCCCTCACAGTAACGTGGAAATCCACAGAGTGGGGACAGTATCCTGCCTGCCTCTACCTGCTGAGAATTTCAGACCCTTTTTTGAGTCTTTTTCCTGAAGATCCACACTCATATCTTTATATCTGCTCTGAGCCACCACCACGGGTGCCTGCTGCTGCCCAGCCACGCACGGACCGGTGCCAGCGGGGGCAGCTGAGGCCGCATTGTTTTTCAGGAAGTCCATGAACCTGTTGGTCACGTTCCTCTGCCAAGTGCAGGCTTTGGAAATGGAGGGTGAATCAGCTTCACTTATGCCCCAATTCCCCAGGGATGATAATTTTCTTTCCTTAAACTTATAAGAAATGTCCGTTTTTGGGGTTTTTTCTTTGCTCACGATAACCATTTATTCCCTATCTTTGAACCCTCCAGACTCTGAGGCGTGGTCTGAAAATTAGAAGTTCAAATCTCCAATTAGAACAGCAAGCCCAAATTTCACAGAATGTGCCGAGTTGGAAGGGATCCACAAGGATCCAGTTCCTGGCCCTGCACTCCTGGCTCCCCCCAGCAATCCCACCCTGTGCCTCAGAGCGTTGTCCAAACGCTTCCTGAGCTCCAGCAGCTTTGGTGCTGTGACGTGCCCTGGGGAGCCTGTTCAGTGCCCCAGCACCCTCTGGGGGAAGAACCTTTTTCTAATATCCAATCTAAACCTCCCCTGACACAACTTCCTGAGGGAATGCTCACTGGCACTGGGCACCACAGAGATCAGTCCCTTCTCCCCCCTCACAAGCAAGCTGTAAACCTCAAGGAGGTCTCCCCTCAGTCTCCTCCAGGGTGAGCACACCACGTGCCCTCACTGCCCGGTGACACCTCATGCAGCTGCAGGCCATGGCTGATGGAGCAACTGCCCAAAGCCAGGGAATGAACACCACCACGGAGCTGATGGCTCTGTCCCTCTTTCCTCCCCAGTGAGTGAAGCAGAGATGAAGCCTGTTCAGGAGCTCCTCCCTCCCTGTATACACCCCGTGTCTATTTACACCGCGTTGCCCACGGGAGCCTGCAGGCAAGCACAGCACAGGTTTGCTGTGCTCGCAGACTGTGTGGGGTGGTGTCCCTGTCCCTGGGCCGTGCCCCAGCCCCCCGTGCCCTCCCTGTCCCCCCCAGCCCTGCAGGACCTGTTCAGTGTCTCGTTCAGGGAGCGCAGGGAGATGCTGGCTTTCGCCATCCTCCTGGAGAGCACCAGCAGAAGAAATAAAAGCCAGAGCGGGCTCGCTCCTCGCTCCTGTAGCCGGCAGCGACAGCAGGGACAGGGGATCCGAGTCCTGCAGGAGGCTGTTTGTTCCCAGGCTTTTTATAGCCTGTATATCCAAATATAGGTCATGGATGCACCAGCACACGTCCATGGACATATCACACACTGAACCACACAGCCCCACCTGGCCCCTCCTCTGCCCCACTGATCTGTGTCTTCAGAGACAAACTAATTCACAGGTAACACAAAAGGGAGCAACTACACTTTTCTGCCCCCTTTTTTTTTTCCCCCTGTGTTTTGGCTTGGATTTGCTGTTGTGCCCACCAGATCATGTCTTGGGCCAAAGGCTCCTGCTGGGAAAGGCTGTACAAGCAGATTGCCATCCTTTTTTTTTAATTAAAAAGGTACAAAGGTAAAATCTGATTTGGATGAGAATGAGCTGTGTTTGGTTGCAGAGAGATGCTTTGAGCAAAACCAAGACAGTTGGAATCTCTTCCATAAAGGGTGGAGAGAGGCAGCACAACTGGATAGTGATTTTCCAGAGCTGGGTATGTAAAAAAAAAAAAAAGAGCTGGAAATTTTTCCATAATAATATGGATCTGGTAACAGCCCAGCTGGTGAAACACAGCAGCACAAATCCCCACCAGTGCAGCAGGTCCTCACTAGGACTCCAGCACTAGGAATTCAGTTGTGTGACAGGATAAGGACAGCCCAGGAAAAAAACCCTTCTTTAAAAATTATTTGCCCACTTTCATGGGAAATCCAGCATGAATTGAATATGTGCAGAGCTGTAGCATTTCCACTTAGGTCTTCCTACCTTCAGTTTGCAATTGAAGGGAAGCTTCTAGCAAGCCAAGTTCTGCTCACTGTGTTTCAAAGCTTTGGGAAGACAGGAAGTATTTGGGTAAGGAGAAGCTGTGCCTTTGGCCCTTCGTATTCCCCCTGTGATGGAGGTACAGTACACAATTTTCTGTGAGTCTGGCACTATTAGAGTGAATCTAAGGACAAGGGAACAGTAAGAGAGAAATCATTTATTAAGACAAGTGTAATAGTTCTTTTTCCCTGGGATACACAACTGACAGCTGACCCAGCAAACAGGTGTAACAGTTCCCCTGCTCCTTCTTTTGCTGCAGTGAAAAAAAATCAGTTGGCAACCCCAGGGAAACTCATTTGATTACTCATTAATTGATGCATCTCTAGTCTATGCAGCTGCTGACAGAGTGATGAAAACCAGATTCCACCATGACCAGTTTAAGCCAGCTGGGACACAGAACATGGGAAAAGACACACAGAGCACTGCAACAGCCCAAACCACATGGAGCTGAGCCAGTGACAGCCCTGCTGCTGTTCAGCAGCCTCACTTAGCATTGTGGGTGTCTCCTTAGCACTAATTTTCTCCTCCAGCCTTAATTACGTCAGCTTAGTCATGAACTAATGTTACCCCTAAATATAGAGACCCGTTTCACTTAAATTCAAGCAGCAAACTGCCAACCCTGCAAGAGACAGTGGCTGTGAACATAACAGCCACAGAGAACGAGGCCAGGGACATCACGAGGGCACAGCAAATCCCTTCCCCTTCCCAGGGACCCAGAGGGATTCACTGTCCAGTTCACTGTCAGTGGATGTAACTGGCTCAGAGAAGTGGTTTTGTCCCCCAGACTTCTGTAAACACCTGGGTGCCTTAAGGTTCTGGCAAGGGATAGGCTGATACAGAGCTGCTCTGGTCAGCAACCAACACTCTCCGGGAGCCTTTGATCTCTGCACATGAGAGCCAGTTCACCTTCTCTCCGTGCTCAATGCTGAGCTTTGGCACCACTCCAGGGTGTTCATTTGAGGCCACTTTGTTGAGTTTCCCATCTTTTCTGCCGGAAGCAGCTGCTTGGGCCTTCCTCCTGTGCAGAGACTTTGCTGGACTCTTCTGCTGCTTCCCGACGTTGCTGCTGACATCCCACAGCAAGACCTTCCCGTCGTTTCCTCCAGACAGCAGCCAGTGTGCCTCTGGCATAAAGAGCACCTGTGAGACTCCCAGGCTGTGAGCCTGGAAGTCCAGCTCCCGTTCAAACCTGACACCAGTGACTCGGAACATTCTGATTTTTCCATCCTGAGCTCCGCAGGCGAAGACGTTGCCGCAAGAGGCGACGGACAGGGAATGTGCGAGCGGCGGGTTGAAGAACTGCCCAGCTGACTGCAGGCTCTCCTCCCCCATCTCACACTCCTGCAGGTTCGTGGTCCACAAGGGACGAGCTTTCTGCAGGTTCCACAGCATCACCTGGGAAAAAAAAAAAAATAGGCTGAATCAATAATTTGTGTGGTTTAGTTCAAATCGGATCTTTACTAGTAAAATAAACAACCACGCTTCTTGCCCCAGCAGAGCAAAGGCTGTCCATGACTCCAAGAGGTGTAAGGCATGTGCTGAGGAGTGGTTAAACTTGGTTTACTCTGTTTACTGTTTACTTTTGCTGACTTGGAAAGGCCAAGGAATAGAGAAGACATTGTCGAGAGAGAAATGGAACTGGAAACAAGTTTCAAAAGATGGCCTTGCAAACAAAGCAGATATTTGGGAGAGTTAGAACTGTGAAAGATGCATTGTAGCAAGACCACGTGGGGTGAAAATAATAGTGATTGATGTTAGAAGCATTAGCAGCGTTGTGTGGCAAAAACCAATAGGCTGAAAAACATTTATAATGTGTTGTAACCAGGAAATAATTTAACTTCTGATTGTCAGGTGTTGTGTGTAACATCTTCTGTGTCTCACCCATGTGTGAGCCTGATAATGGAATAAAGGCTTTTAAAAGGCCTCTCAGTTGCTCTGTCTCTGCAAGAACTGGGAGCTGCTTTGAGCAAAACCAAGACAGTTGGAATCTCTTCCATAAAGGAAGAGATTTGTTTTAATCCAACAAAACTTGCCCTAATAAATGTAGCAAATCTTTCTGGCCTGCTTTCCAAACCCCCACCACCACAGTCTGCAGACAATGACTCAGACCTCCAGACCACGAAAGAGAGGCAAACACTGCTCTAAAAGCTTTTGCATTCATCTCAGCAGTAGTAATCATGAGATATTGCTCATCAATTATTGAGAAGGAGGGACACGGAAACCCTAGCAGTGAATAGAGATCATTATCATTCTGGATTTCTGTCTGCTATTTGGCCTAAAATAGTCACTTCCACGTATCTGAAAAACGGGACAGCAAAAGGCAAACATTAGTTGAGGGTGTGGTTTTTAAACAGGTGCATTTGTATTTATTTTTATATCCAGTGAGTAGATCTGGTTTGTGCTATGGAGCAGGGCATGCTTTACCTGCTGGGATGGGGCAGGTTGTGCTTTTAGACTTTGTTTTCCAATGCCACCCCACCTCCAGGCCCCCAGTGAAGAATCCTGTGTCTCTCGTACAGCAGTTCAAGCACTACAGATTTACACTGAGCCCACTAAAAATAAAGCTCTCCAGACTTTTGTAGGATCTGAATTGACAATGAGCATTCTCAAGGCCAACACATCAAAAAGCACAAGTCGGTCTAATGCAGCACTGGTGTACTGCTTGCTTCATAAAGCCAAGCTTCAATTTGTTATTAATAAAAATATTCCTTCCGTAGTAATCACCAATAAGAAGAGAGGAATCTTTAAATTTATTTCACAAAAGAGCTTGGATCTGCATTTCTGGAATCCAAATCACACTGAAACATCTGAAATACATTTCCTGTCACTTTCCTGTTTCAGCGACCGCTGTTGCCGCTGCACTAAAACTACTTCCACAACAACTGTGATTTTCTGTAAATCAGAGGGGCTGGGTGATGCTTACAGAAAATGCTCTTGTTTTCATCACAGGCAGCACGGCAACAGCCTGATGGATCCATCAACTGCTGACAAGTTTTCTGCAAACTAAGTATCTTCAGTCCTCATGGCATTTTCCCTGTTTCATCAGAACTCCTGAAAGAACTCCAGCAATCTAAATTTCAATTCTCATCAGCCACAGCTTCCCCGAGGGTTTGACCAGCCCAGAACATGTTTTGTAAAGCTCATAACTTGTCCAAAGGCATGGTGTAGCACAAGGCTTCAGAGTTCAGCAGCTAAGCTCCCCTTTGGGAAATGATGTACCTTAAATACAGCCTCAATGCAGAGTGATGCTCTTTTCACTGTACAGCAACACACCAATGAAATCCTGTTTTAGAATACTGACTTCCAGCTAAAAACCAACTTGCTGAGCTACAATAAATGAAACTAATACTAAAAAGTCACAAAAACCAATCAGCTCTCACTTGTACCTCGTTGTACATAAACGTTTACAATTCTGGTAAAAAGTTTCCAGCCACAAGCTTGTGTATCTGCATTTTAGGCACCAGAATTAAGCCACCTGAGGGACTGAATGTTTACTCCTCCCAGACAGGATCTATCATCATGGCCTTAACACAGAAAAATACAGTTTATACTAAATATCAGCATATATTTGCTCTAATGGGTGTGAAATGTACTTTGGTTTCAAGAACACAAGGTGAAACTGCTAAAAGCTGTCACACAAACTTCATCCTGACACAGCTGGAACCACAGAAACCTTCGAGAAGTGACAGTTTTCACATTGGGCTAAACCAGGAATGTGGTCAGACCTCAACCACTGGAAAGAAATTGCTGAAAAGTATCTGTTCTGGGTGGCCAACTCGGGACTTAACTCCCAGCATGGGTCTTCCCAGAATGCAAAGGACAAGGTTTCCTCTTCATGAGGACAGAGAAGTTTAAAAGGCAAAGAACATTTCATGCTTCCAGAATGCTAGCAGAACAAAGGATAAATTATACAGATCACTTTTCCTCACAGTGATACTTGGAAAGGTGCTGCTCTACCTGCCTGCCTCAAGCACTGTGTCTTTTCCCCACCATCCTTTGCATCTCATCTGCAGCCACAACTGATCCCCAGGGACAGCTGCTGGTTTTGCTCAGGCCAACAAAGAGCTAATACGGCAGGAATGAGCTCTGCAGCATATTCTGTTTCCCCTCACCCCACTCACTTTTGAATTGTAAACGTTAAGAAAGATAAAAACAGGGCCAGAAGCTGATAAGTAGAACATAGCACAGACAGCCCCAACACTTAGGTTTTGGGCCAAAACTACTTCAGAGCAGTGAGGGAGCTTTCCGGTGACTGCAGGCGGAACACCCTCACGCTCGGTGAAAGTCTGGGTGCTTCACTACACACGTGGGTAATTACTGTTGCACTTCATTACCAACCGTGCACATGTATGCAAATCACCTGCATGTCCAGCCCACAGGAAACCAGGCTTTGAGGCCGCTGAGGTCGGAAGGCAACAGACGAGCAGATGTTGGAGTGCCTCAAGGACCGGCTGACTTTCTTGCTTTCCAAGTCCACAACCTTTATCGCCCCCGAGTCATCCGCGGCGGCCAGGAAGCCGTCGGTGTCGTTCACCGAGAGGCAGTTGATCTCCTCCTCGTTCACGTGGAAGCGCTGCAGGGGCTCCTGGAGGGCGCGCACATCCAGCGCGCTGATGGTTTCCCCGTGGGCGGCGTACAGCGTGCTGGGCCGGCGGCCGGAGAACACCACCGAGGTCACGTCCTCGGCCTGCGGCAGCCGCAGCTGAGCCACGGGCGAGCATCCCCCGTCCCAGAGCGCCAGCTCGCCCCGCTCCGCGCCGGAGGCCACCAGCCCCTCCGCGCTCACGTTCAGGCACAGCACGGAGCAGGAGTGGCCGCCGCCCCACTTGACTGCCATGCTTCAGGGACGCCCCTGAAACAAACGAAAACAAACCCCGGACTGAGGTGGTCGGTGGTGTCATTACAGCAGAAACTTACCGAGCAACGAGAGCATCCTGCAAACTACTTGAAACTCCAGTGCCCAGTTAAAACGGGCACCTCGACAGCTCAGTACCCAGGCGGAGCTTTCACTCAAACAGCGAGCACACCAGGCACAGCCGCGGTGCTTTTCCAACCTAAATGATACCGCGAGTCTTTTTAAAAAAGTATTACTCATTTAAATCAGGTTGCAACACCTTTAATTGGCTCTCAGAGCACACCCACGGCGCTCCCCAACCTTAACCCTTCCAGGTGTGTGACTGCCCACAGCAGCCTGTGTCACAGCACTGCTTAGGCAAGCACAGCGGCAGAAAATTAGGCGAGGGGCGAAAAAGGGGAGCACAAAAGTGTTGGAGGGACTGGGGAAAAGGAGAGAGGCACACGGGGTTTGTGCGACAGCCCAGCCGCCGCTTCGCTGCCCTAAGGTCCGTGCGTTTACTTAACTATTGGGCAATAAACGGCTCGCTTATGGTGTTTTTTACCATGTTATGTTTTCCATCTGATTTCTGTCGACCCAGATCTAAAGAGCAGGCAGAGCCCATTCAATCCACCAGAGGAACTCGGGTCTTGGCGATCCAATAACACTACAGAGAGGGCCGATACCGCCCTCGCAGCTCGCGTCGGGGCAGATTCGCGGCCGCCGGTCCCCGGCAGCCCCAGGTGAGTCCTGCCCTGCCAACCCCCGGGCCCTGCGGCGGCCGGGTCCGACCGCACCCCGCCCCGGCAGGCCCGGCCC
>VXBQ01014762.1:0-23311 GCA_013400175.1 Phainopepla nitens | reverse complement strand
CCCCGCCGGGACACCCCTTCGCCGCCTGCCCCGGCGCCCGGGGACACCCCCGCAGCCCTCCGGCCCGCCCGCCATTGGAAACGAAGGGGGCGGGAGGCTGGGAAACGTGACGGGGTTTTATCTCCTAGAATCACAATGGTTCGGGTTGGAAGGGACCTTACAGCTGCCGTGGGCAGGGACACCTCCCACTAGACCGGGCTGCTCCGAGCCCCGTCCATCTCCCCCACCCACCTTCTCTCGCCCAGGTCCGTGCCTTCCACCACGCCTTCAGCACCAACGACTGCTCCCGGAACGTGTACATCAAGAAGAACGGCTTCACGCTGCACCGCAACCCCATCGCGCAGAGCACGGACGGGGCGCGCACCAAGATCGGCTTCAGCGAGGGCCGGCACGCCTGGGAGGTGTGGTGGGAGGGCCCGCTGGGCACCGTGGCCGTCATCGGCATCGCCACCAAGCGCGCGGCCATGCAGTGCCAGGGCTACGTGGCCCTGCTGGGCAGCGACGACCAGAGTTGGGGCTGGAACCTGGTGGACAATAACTTGCTGCATAACGGGGAGGTGAACGGCAGCTTCCCCCAGTGCAATAACGCGCCCAAATACCAGGTGAGGGGGCTTGGCGTGGGCCGGGGGGTGCTGGCCGTCCCTGGCTGTCCCGGCTGGCTGCCGAATGGCTCCTAAGTGACCCTCAGAGGTCTCTTTGCCTTCCCTGCAGAAGGTAAATGATTCCACCTTGTGAGCCTTTCCTCCCCTTCATTTGCTGCTTCTGCACCTGTCTGGTGTTCAGTGCACCTGACCCCGGGCTGTTTCCACACTTTAATCTCAAACACCGAGTGTGAAACCTGTACAGTGGGTGCCTGCTCAGACATCGTGGTGCTTTTTGGTGTAAAACCTGAAAAGACTGTTGTAGTTGTCTGAAGTAGCGACTTGCCTCACAGCAAGATGAGTATCTGAGGGCTTGTAGCCCTTTGTTGTCTGGCAGGGTGAGCTGGAGTTAGTGCTTAGGTGACAGTCTTCCTGAAAAAACCTGCAATTGCTGCTGCTTTGCTCTCTGGCCACCTTCCCGTGGGTGACATCCCTTATCTGGAATCTGATGTTCAGATAACTTCAGGGTACTAAAGAGCAGAGGCCATCCCACGTTTTTTGTCCTTATAGAAGTGCTTGTCTTGTCTTTCTGCCTGCTCACACAACTGCCTTTTCACTGC
Source organism: Phainopepla nitens (assembly GCA_013400175.1). Lineage (NCBI taxonomy): Eukaryota > Metazoa > Chordata > Aves > Passeriformes > Bombycillidae > Phainopepla > Phainopepla nitens. The sequence goes on along the minus strand of VXBQ01014762.1, from coordinate 22,110 downwards.
TGGATTTGCTCCTGTTACAACTTAAACTGGATCATTGTAATTTCCATCTCATCTTCAGAGGATGGGTTAGAAGGGACTTTAAAAATAATCCAGTCCAACCCCCAGTGCCGTGCCTTTGTACTGGCTTACCTTTCACTAGTGGGTGAAGATGTGTGTAGCACCTTGTATCTGAAGTTCCTAAACTTTGTGTGAAAGTTCAAATCGGTGATCCTTTGGTGTATTTTGTGTTTGTTAAGCCATGTGCAGTGCTCTGCTGGTAGAAAACGTGCTGACAGGAAACACACGTGTGCATTACTGTTGGCTGGAGAAAATTCCCAGTGCTGGGGCTGGCTGGAGAAGAGTCAGGAGTTTGTGTGGTGCCTGCTGTGCTCGTGGCTGTTCTCTGGGACTTCCACTGATGTCTGAAATAACGTGTTCTAGATAAATGCAGGGAGCCCTGGGTCTGCCTGGATCCTGCTGTGCTCAGTGTTGGTTTCACTTGTGTGTGTGTATATATATTTTAGGGTTTTTGTTTTACATTTTGTACTGAAATTTCCTTTTACCTTGGTGAGGGAACACCAAGCTGTCAGCGACAGCACCTGCATATTAGTCTATTCTGGGATTTTTTTTGTAGGTGGCACTTTCTTAAATCCATTGTCTTTAAGAGTGCTCCTTGCAGAGCAGTTGCTGCTCAGCGATGGCAGCAGCTGAGCTCAGAGTTCAGGTAACTTGGAGCCCACTGCAAAGACTCCAGAGCTCTGCAGTGTTTCCAAAGCACACAGCACATAGTGCTCTCAGTGCTCTCACAGGTTCATATAGAAAGGGCCATGTTTATTATCATAAACAGGTTCTGGATGCAGGCTGTCCTGCTTCAGATCATGGTGAAATTGAGAAATTCCCATCCTAAGAGCAATCAGTCATGAGACACAGGACAGCCCTGCTTTAAAATCCTCTGCCACGTTACACTTGGCATTATTTTTGATTCCATCTGAACATGCTGACTCTTTCTGTGTGTTATTTTTACTCCCCCTCTTGTCTCTGTTTCCAGATAGGTGAAAGGATTCGAGTTATCCTGGACATGGAAGACAAAACATTAGCGTTTGAGAGGGGCTATGAGTTCCTGGGAGTTGCCTTCAGAGGACTGCCAAAAGTTTGCCTGTATCCAGCAGTGTCTGCTGTGTATGGTAACACAGAAGTGACTTTGGTCTACCTGGGAAAGCCTCTGGATGGATGACATGGATTGTTTCGTTGGGACGTCGAGATGTGGATGTTTGGGAGGAGAAATCTGCATGTTGGTTAGAGGGAAACGTGTATTAGAGGAAAAAAAACAACGGAAAGGTGTGGGTGTGTGTCCAAGAGCCATCGAGGGAACCACGTGGAATTTGGAAACGGAGGACCAGCCGTACTTCAGAAATTGTGTTACATTTCCTCTTTCTGCCAGGCCAGAAAAATCCTCAGGGCTGCAGTTGGTTGAGTGGGAAGCTGACACATGCATGTTGCAACAGATTTTATTGCTAAAATGGCAGTGTGACCTCAAACATTTGAGAAAGGACTTGATACAGAAGTGCTTGAGGAAATTACCCTGGGATTTGTAAGTGGCGTGTTTTGTGAGAGACTCCCATTTCCAAACTGCTTGTTCCTTCCCTCCTTCCTTCCTTCCTTCCCTCCTTGGGGCCAGCGTGGGGGCTGGAGCAGAGTGGGGCTGCTGGGAGTATTTACAGTTTTGAGTGTCCTGAGGGGCACGCTCTCTGCTACTGCCCTTCTCTGGTATAACCATACAACACGTGTGCAGCTATTTTTAAGCGTATTTTAAGGATTGTATATAAAGAAAACGTTGAAAAGAACAGTTAAAAGAAAGGGTTTGCTTTATTCTAACTGGGACAGACTTTCTTAAAGGGAAAAAAATTCTCTCCCCCCTCCCTGGCACCAGAACACTCAGCTGGGACAGGTGTACAGCCTTCATGTGAGTGCAGTTCTGTTGTAATGTGTTTTGGGATGCTCTTGTGGAGTGAGGTGCTACTTTGGGGTGTTTCCTGTGAAGGTTTCCATGGCTTCAGTGACAGGTTTGTTCTCTGTAGGAAACAAAAGCGTTTTCCCCACGGGTTTCCTTTCACCAGAACTCGCGCTCCCCTCGGGGAGGGAAGGCTGAGCACAGCACTGAGCTTGCCTTCCTCTCCACCTCAGAAACTGCCACCTTTTCAAAGCATTCTCTCCCTTGCTGATCACTGTTATGAGATGTCTTAACATCATGTGGAAGGAGCACTGGGCTTCTCCAGCCAGACCTTACTTTCAGCTTCAGTGGCTTTATAAAGCTTTAAGGCTTGCCTGAACCTTTCTTAACTGAATCACATCCCCCAGTACCCCATCATTCACCTGCCCAGGACCAGTAAAACTCTCACCAGCCCTTTGATGGGGATTCTGGATTCAGTGTTTGTGCTCTTCATTGATTTTTTTTCTCAAAGCCATGTCCAGACCCCCCAGGTGTGTCCCCCAGGCGTGGGAAGCTGCCAGGTGTAGTGAGGAGGGAATTCCTGGTGAAACCACTTTCCTGTGAGGTTGGAAGGCCTGTAGGGAGCCCTAGGAGGGGCCTTTAACAGGGCAGGAAGGGCTGTGAGCCCCATGGCTGGCTCCTGACTCTGGTTTCGTGCTGGTTGGCATCTCCCAGAGCTGCCTGGGTTGTTTCGGAGCTGCTTCTTGGAGAGGGAGAAGGAAATGTTTGTACAACCTCTTTTTGCCTTTTTTTTTTTTTTTTGGTCATTGTTTTGTGCTAGAGAATGTGAGTTGCTTGGTATCAGACACTGGCAATTCTCTGAGCATGGAAGGAAGAGGAATTCCTCTTGGGCTGTTGCTCATCCCCCTCCCTGTTCCTCAAAGAGGTGAGTGAGGCTTTGCCTCAGAGTGCTTTTGGCCAGGTGGATCACCAGGTTCTGTCCTGGAACTGTGTAAGTTGTTACCATTTAAAAGACTTAAAAGTATTTATTTGTTTTGTGTGTTCATTGCTGAAAGGCAAATCAAGGTCTGTTCCTCTTGCTGCTTCAGACAGAATGTGCTGTGAGCAGTGGAGGTGTTTTAGGTGGTGCTGAGAACAGCCAAATAAAGGATGTGGGAAGGGCATCCAAGCACCTCCCAGACAAATCTGTTACAGGCATTGATTGTACTGGACTGTGAAGTGTCTGCAGAGCAGAACCGTGGGGCATAGAGTTGGGGATAAAGGAAACAAAACCCTGCCCAGTTTAGGAAAATAAATAGTTTCCCCAGGATGAATGTATTCTCAGTGCAGTCTTGAAAGATGCAACCTCTGTGGTTGTCCATGATCCAGTTAGAGGCAAGGAAACCCTGAGAATTCCGAGGAGTTTTAATCACAAATTCAGATTGATTCCCATTCTTCAGACTGCATCTTACCCTCTAAATCATTTCCCTCTAAATCAGAAATGCTGAAAGTTGAACATTCCTTAAGGGTGGGTTTGGGTGGACTCACTTATGTAAGATTATAACTTATTCCTGGAGACCAATGCTGGCTGTACAAAATATTAAAATAAACTGCTATCATTCAGAAGGGTCTCTTGGTGTGGATTGTTGGAATGGTGTCTGCAGAATCCCACAGTGGGGAAGAAGTTGCAGTTTGGTGCCTCAGGAGGACAGAGGTGTTGGGGCTGTGTGATCTGCTGTGTGACTGCTGGGAAAGAGAGAGTCTGAGTGTTTAAAGAGATCTGATAGCGTGCGAAATTGTCTCCTTTGAAACAGGGATGCTCACTCATGACTGTGGGAAAGCATTCCTGCCTGCTGGAGGGCTCTGGATTGGAGTTGGGGTGGTGTGATCACTGCTGCCCCCCTACTGTCCCCTTCCCCCTCAGCTTCCTGCTGTCTCCTTAGCTTTCCCTGTGGAAATTCCATATTTCACAGTGCTTTTAGGAAGAAGTATGGTGGTTTTGAGCTCTGAGCCACTTTATGAACTCTCTGCACCAAGAGTTTGCTTTTTTAAGCAGTAAATCTTGGCTGACACCTCCTTCAGGAGCAGAGAAGTTTGGTGCTGGCTCGCCAAGAAAGCAGAGTTGGCTTTTTTTAGCCCTGAGGTACCTCAGGATCAGCTGAGCAGTTGTTTGGAGTATTTTTCCTGCCTTGACAAGGGATTTAAGGGCTTTGGAACATCAAGTGTTCACAGCCCCCATAACAGAAATAATTCAGATTAACAGGTCTTGGCTTCATAATCTTACAGGATTTTGGGATAAGGGAGCATTTTATCTGTCATTTCAATAAAATTCAGAATTCCTTGTGGTTTGAGTGTGCTGTGAAATCTGCTGGGAGCTGAGCAGTCAGCCCTCTGTGCCTGTCACACCTCTGAGGAGGTGAGGAGCCCGATGTGGTCACTGGTTTGGGGGCAGAGGCTGTGCCTGGCCTTGCTGGTGCCTTGTGCTGGTTGTGTGACTCCTCAGGCAAACTGATAAATCGAGATGGGGTGGGAAACTCCCTCCTGGAAAATGCTTTTATGCCAGCTGAAAGGCTGCAGTGAGTGACATTTTTGGGAGCCCTTTGTGCACCTTCCCCTGGCAAAGGCCCCTCTCTCCTGTCCCTGCTGGCCACTTTTCAGGTGACAAACCCAGGCAGGAGCAGATGGCCCCGGCAGCGTGGCTGTGCTCTTCCCTGCCTCACAATCCAACAAATCAACAAATCCAACTTTTCTCCCTGCTTAGCTCTGATCTAAATTCCCTGAGCACTCTGGGTGTGTTTCCAGATGGCTGCCTCTATTTTTTTTCCCCTCTTCCATTTTCACTGGGTTGATGACAGCAGCGATGAGTTAAAATAACACTGGGCCTGATCATGGTCTGATCATGCAAAACTGGTTCTCTTAAAGTATTTGAGAGGTGAGCAGCCCTCAGTCATTCCTTAAGCTATGTATTTCTATGTGAATATTTCAGTTTTTACGTGTTATAAATGTGTAAGTGAATTAGATGTGTATGTGAATTTTTTTTCCACTTACTTGCAGTGAAATCTGCAGCATTATTGAAATTGCATTAAGATCCTTTCTACACTTGAAAAAAGCAGGTTTTCAGGGGGTTGGCAGTGGCTGTGCTTGACTCTCTAAGTGACAATAGCCCACCTTGTGCTGGAGTATGATTGAAAGAAAAAATGAATGAAGCAGTGAATGAACACAGAAAGCTTTTCCTGCAGTGCTGCTGGACCTAATTGTGCTGCTAATTCATCCCTTAAGCAGGTTTTTTTCCTGGTGCTGGATGATGCTGTGTGATTGCCAAAGGAATTCTCCCATCTCCCCACGAGAGGGCAAAGCTGTGGGAGCCTTGACTTGTGCTCAAACAAGTGCTGAGTACAATAAACGTTTTTAATGTGGAACCTTCTCCCTTAACAATTACTTCCTGTTCTTTTCAAAAACCAGACCAAACTAAAAATCCTCAACAGAAGTGGATGATGGACATAAAATTTTTAGAAGTTCACTCCTTCATTTGAACCCTGCATCCTGAAATAGGCTGAGCAAATATTTGCATTTCAGAAAATTATTTTTAGTGACACCATACTGAGCCAAAGCTCCAAGATCACCTTAAAGGATTGAAACAGATTTGAGAGGCTCAAACAAAATGTCAGAATTGCTGTTCAAGGTCCACTTTTTCCAAGACTTTTCTTCCCCTCAGGCACTTATGATGAGGAAATAGTGATATCAGCAAAAGATTATTTTTTAAAAATCCATTGCAACTGAAAAAAAAAATCAGAGCAGTTGAAAGGGGATTTTGAAATGAAACTCATGGTATGTTACAAGTGTTGTTCATTCTTCTGCAGTTTTACCAAGTCAGGAATTGAATGGATTTTCCCTTCATGCCTTCACTGGCAGGTGTGGTGTGAGCTACCTGCAGTGGCTTCATGTCTGCTTGATTTATTTTGTCTTTTTAATCTTGAGCTTCCCTTGCTCAGGAGAACTCAGCCATATCCCATCACGTTGAAATAGCAATCTAAGAGAGTAAACTCTGCCAGCTCCAATATGTGGCTTTATAAAGTGCTGGACAGACCTGCTAGTAGGGAAATGGATGTTGGCCAAAATGCTTTTTTATCATATTCAAATACTGCAGGGGTAAACAATTTCATGGAATCCCAGATTAGTTTGGTCTGGAAAGGACTCATCCAGTTCCACCCCTGTCATGGGCAGGGATACCTTCCTCTAGACCAGGCTGTACAGCCTTTGCCAGTTCCAAATCACCTTTTGGGTTTCTTTCATGGCTTTTTGTTTGTTTTTCTGTGCTCAGGTGACAGAGGCCACTTTCCTCAAGCCAGGTCCCACCTGACATTGGACACCTGACCCCTTCTGCAGGGCCTTGTGCAAGAGCAGAGCTGGAGGGTGGGATCCTGCTTTGGAAGCAGCCAGAAGATTTTTATCTCAGCTTCAGCATAAGATTTTATCTATTCCTGGGTAAATAATTGACACGAGCAGAACTGGATCAGAGTGGGGACGTTAGTGGGACTCAGGAGAGTGTGCAGGGCAGAAACCAGGTGGTTTTAAGTGCCCAGCTCACCCCACAGTGCTGTGCAGCTCTGGGATGTGACTCTACTGGCAGCATGAGCTGCTCTTCCTGGCAGGAGCGTGGAGAGCAGGAGGGGAGATCTGAGTATTGATCTGTGTGTCTGGCTGAACCTCCCCCCTCCTGCACTCCTGTGCTGATTCAGGTCCTAGGCTGGGAGGTGGAACTGCTCCCAGTCTCTCCCAGGTGTGGCTGCAGGGATGGCATTTTGGATACAGCAATGATGTTACCTGTGTTACAGTGGTGTCACGTGTTAAGAGTTTGTTTTAAAAACCCACAGAAACATATCCTGGCAGTTTTCCTGTTTTCTTACCCAAGACCAAGGGATATGTCCTAAGTGCAAGAGTGTGCTCCAACCCCAAACCCCACAGAGAGGCTTTGACCCTTGTCCCTCAGGGAGCACGCTGGAAAGCAGGGATGCTGCTCCCCATGGCTGAAAACCTGGAAAAAGAAGACTTTGTAGCATGCATTTGCTTCCAGAAGATCTGCCTGCCAGGCCAGGCTGTGGCACAGGGATGTTGGCCCCTCTGGCCAGAGAGGAAGATGGGTGGGACATGCTGAGCTCTGCAAGGAGTTGAGAGAGTTTCACTTCCCTTTGCGTTGGTGACTGAATTACTCACTTCTCTGAAACAGAACAGCAGCAGGGAGGGAGTTCGTGGGGCTGCAGATGGGAGTATTTTTTTTGTCACAATTTGCATTCCTGAATGATGTCACAGCAGTGGCTTGTCCAAACCTTCTCCTTCTGGTGACTTACAGCCTCCAGCCTTGAGAGTTTTAGGCTAAAAACCGACAGAGAGGAGGTTTAGATTTGATATTAGGAAGAAATGCTTCCCTCCTGGTACAGGTTGCCCTGTACCAGAGAAGCTGTGGCTGCCCCATCCCTGGAAATGTTCCAGACCAGGCTGGATGGGGCTTAGAGTAACCTGGGATGGTGGAAGGTGTCCCTGACCATGGCAGGGGTGGAACAAGATGGCTTTTAAAGTCCCTTCCCACCCAAACAAGTCCATGAATCTCAGTGATAAAAACTTTGGTTAATGTGCTGGAGTAGCTGGGTTAGGGGTATTTATTGCTTTCAATGGTTTATTTTATTGTACAGTACACAAAGGTCAGTTTGTCCACACATTTGGCAATCCTTTGGGAAAAGCTTGGCCAGCTCCTTCAGGTCTAACTGCAATCACAGTCCAAACTGGATGAAAGCAACCTGGTTGTGGGGCTTTCCAGCCCTTGAGGAGATCTAGGAGGAATCACAGAATGGTTTGGGTTTGAAGGGACATTAAAGCCCATCCAGTCCCACCCCTGCCATGGCAGGGACACCTTCCACTATCCCAGGTTGCTCCAAGCCCTGTCCAAGCTGGCCTGGAACACTTCCAGGGATGGGGCAGCCACAACCACTCTTGGCAAAAGATCAGGGGTCTTTTCTGACTTTGGGCACTGGCTTCTCCTGCAGATGCCATTCTCTAGAGCATCTAGGCTGTCTCGGATCATGAGGGAGTGGATGCACTTGGCTTCCAGTTGCTCAGAAGTACGAGGTTCTGCTGCTTCAGCATCCGATGCCTCCTGCTGCACGCCGTGCTCTGGAGAGTCCCGCTCTCCCAGGAGAAGGTCTGCTTGAACCTCGTGGGGCTGGATCCCTCAGAGCCCTCAGAGCCCAGGAGAAGGTGTGCCTGAACCTCGTGGGGCTGGATCCCTCAGAGCCCTCAGAGCCCAGGAGAAGGTTTGCCAGAACCTCGTGGGGCTGGAGCCCTCAGAGCCCTCAGAGCCCAGGAGAAGGTGTGCCTGAACCTCGTGGGGCTGGAGCCCTCAGAGCCCAGGAGAAGGTTTGCCTGAACCTCGTGGGGCTAGAGCCCTCAGAGCCCGGCCTGGGAGCGGCGGGAGTGTGGCGGCTGTGAGCGGTGCCGGAGCCCGGCCGCAGGGGGGAAATGAGATCCTTGAGCAGCTTTCCCTCTCCAGCCGCTTCCTCCTCATTGACAGCCGAGCAGGAAGAGCGCTGACCGCGGGTGGAGCCGCCCGGGCCGGAGCTGCCTGGGCCGGAGCTGCCTGCGGGAAGGGATCCCCAGCGTGGGGTCTGGGAAGGGGCTGTGGCCGAGCCCCCGACCAGCTCCCCTCTTCCCTTCCCTCCCTGTGCTTGCAGAGCATGGGTTTGCTTCCCACTAAATCCTGTTCCTGCCATTCCTCTGAGTCCCGCAGAGGAAATGGGCACCTTTTGGGGACTGAGGGGTCAAAGGAGGGATCCTCTAGGAAGCTCTTGCTGTGGGGCTCCTGGTTGGTGTTTAGAGCCTTGATCAAATGTCCTCCAAGCCCAAAGACAAAATTTACCCAATTGTTTTTGCTGCAGTTCACCTGGATCCCTGTAGGCTTGTTGCATGTTGTCAGTCTGGGGGATTACTGCCTCCCCCTCCTCCCTGATCTCCCACAGCTCCGGCTCCTCTGGTGCTGGCAGCCAGTGATGCTGCAAGGGTGGGTCAGCAAGCCCAGGGCTCTGCTCAGAACAACCCAGAACTAATCCTGGCTTCAAAGTAGCCTTCTTTGAACCCTGCTTTCTATCAGAAAACCTGGCAAGAGCTAGGAGATTCCTGACAGCTGGAAATATATTGAAGAAATTCTTGACTGTGAGAATGGTTAGGCGTGGCACAAGGTGCCCAGATAAGCTGTGATTACTCTGGATCTCTGGAAGTGCTCCAGGCCAGGTTGGATGGGGCTTGGAGCAACCTGGGACAGTGGAAAGTGTCCCTGCCCATGGCAGGGGTGGAACGGAGTCATCTCTGAGGAGTGTGCTCCAGGGACTCCCAGACACACAAGTCACTGCAAAACCAGAGCCTGGAGCTTTACTGACAGACGCAAGAGCTGGCACGTGCCTTTCCCTGGACCCAGGTAAAGCAGCAGGGAAGTGGTTTGGCCACAGCTTGGGGGAAAAGACAGTTTTGAGGCTAAATATAAATTCCTGGTTTTTGTCTCTTGGTTTCCCCTGCAGGAACTGCCCCGAGGGGAGCTGTGCTTCCTGCAGAGCTCCAGCCCTGCTGCAGCGCTGGGGCTCTCTGAGCCCACGCTCCCGTACAGCAGTGCACCAGCCTGGCGTGGGACACATCCCCAGCTGCCCCCTGGGGTTAAACTGGGTGGATTCCCATTGGGAAATTCAGCCAGATGAAACTCCAGAGTGTCCCTTAAACTTCAGGCATCAAGCTGTCATTTTAGCTTTTCCTTTTTGCCCAATGGAACAAATTCTGTTTTCTTTTTTGTGTTCACAGTTCCTCTTAAATTAAAGGCAACTACTGCTGCTGGCAGCTCCTGAGATACAGGAGACCTCAGGCTTCCCTTGTTTTATCCAGAGCAGGTGATTAAATAAAATGAATTAAGTTAACGATCCTTTGCACCATCATCCCTTGCAGAACTGTTTTTTTAATTCTTGCCAGTTCTCCATCCCAGTGGGAGTCAAGGAAGCCCATGGAGAAATATTTCCATTTCCCTTTCCCCCACTCACCAGGTCCTGCTGCTGTGTGAACCATGAGTGACCCTTCTGGTGCTTCCACTTGGGAATAAATCCCATTTCCTGCAGGAAAACACATGTTCAGTGATGGGGTTGCTGCTTCCTGTTGCAGTTTCCCCTTTCCCAAAGTGTCCTGTGCTGGCTGCCTTCCCAGGAGAAACTGGGAGCCTGCCCTCTTATCACAACTTTGCTCTTGGGTTGTGTTTGACAATTTGAAGGTTGTTAAGGGAAAAAGATTGTTTGGAGTAGGAGGAAGAGGTGGGAGGAATGGAAGAAGCTCACTGGGTGTGAAACCATGAGGGGATTCCCAGTCCTCTCCTACAGCTGCAGGAATTGCAGCTGCACATTCAGACATGGCTCCAAGCAGCTGAATCTCCTTCAGTTTAACCCACCTGTGCCACTGAGCTGCACTAGAGCTTCCTGAAGAGCTGATCAGAGGAGCAGCTCCTGGCACCTCAATCCCTGTCCCTTCTTCGTGCTAGTATTAAAAAATACACTACACCCCTGAAAGCACACATCAGATGCTGACTGAGAGGACTGGGTGGGGGTGTGAGAGGAGGAAAAGGAGGGGACCAAGCAGCAGCTTCAGGACTTTCTCAGAACCAGCCGGCTGCAGGATGTGGGGAAAGTGTGAAGAGCAGCAGCACTGCTGCTGATTCCCCAGAGTGGGGCAGCTTTCCAGGGACAGCAGGTAGGGGAAACCTGGGTGGGCTCTGCAGGGGCTGTGCCAGCCCGTGGTGCTGCTGGGGAGGGGGGTTACACTGCCCTGGCTTTGGGGATGGGCTGGGGGCAAAGCAGGGAATGAAGTTGCTTGTTTCCTCTCCCAGTTCCTGCCGGGCTGCAGGAGGTTTGACCCCCAGGGCATCACCTTGGTGGTGGCACCACAAAAAGGAATCTCATCAGAAGGTCTCCCAGCAGAGGAGTGTGGTCACGGCTGAGGATGCCCCAGTTCTACAGCTCTGCCAGCTCCTGTGTCTCCAAGCACCAGGTGAGGGGTTTGAGTGTGGGCTCCTGGCAGGGTTTGGGATGAGGAGTTTGTGGTCATCAGCTGATCTCAGCCTTTTGTGTGCCCTTGAGCAATGCCATGAGAATTTTGCCCTTCTGTGAGCTTCTGCTACTCTTGTTCGCTTCTCTCTTCTCCTTCTTGATTTTTATACGTCAAACTTCCTTGAAAATGGAGGAAATGAAACCACAGGGCTTTTTTGTGAGTGACATGGGAGAGGTCAGTCTCCTTCAGAGAAGAAATGAAATGTAGGGGGAAGGCAAGAAAGTTATCTCCCTGGTCATTTTTGCTGGTTTCAGGAGTTTGGGGGCCATGTGGTCTGGCATGGAGGGGGGATCCCAGCTGAGATATCCCTTGGAGGGGGCTTGATGTGCTGCAGTGACACAGTTCATCTCCTAAATCTGCAAATATCCCATTGGCACCATGGAACACATGGCATGTGGGGCATGGACCTGCTGATCCCAGACAGGGTCCTGCTGCAGGGCTGGATCCTTTCCCCACGGTTCTGAACCCTTTCCTAGCTAGGTAGATCTAGGCAAAGGTTTCCTCCTCAGAGGCTGGATTTGCTGGGGACTTGGGGGTGTGTGAGAACCATGGGGTGGGCAGATGGAGAGCAGGGGTAGATGGGGGTAGGAGGAAGGGCACCTCCCTGTGCATATTGCCTTGGAAATGTGGATCTTTGTTTCCTGGGAGCTGCAGGAAAAGCCATTTCTGCTGACCTTGACACAGGGACTAGCACCCAGGAGGTCCCTGTATCCGGGTGGGTCTGACTTGTGCCCTGGGTGCTGGGTTTGCTGAAATCCCGAGCAGCCCCAGGACACCCAAAGGTCTGGGAGCAGGGGGATAGGAGCATCCTGAATCTCACTTAGACAATGTGAGGAACGGGCACGGACATCCCAGAGTTATTGGGGACTCAACACCTGGGATGTATCCAGCCTTGCCCTGGGATGCAACAGGAAATAACAGCACCTTCTTCTCCCACGGGACATGCTCCTGTCCAACCCCTGAGCTGGGCGCTGGAGGCAAGAGGGATCTGGAGGGACACAGGGGTGCCATGCAGGGCTGGCATTTCTCCATCCTGCAGGACTGGTGGCACGGCTGTGCAGGGCAGAGCCACCCTCAGTCTCTGTGGTCTGAAACCCCGAGCAGGGGTTCTGCTGCTGGAGCTGTGGAGAGGAGTGGCCGTGCAAGGCTTGTCCCCAGTGCTGGCCTGTCCCCAGGAGCTGCATGACCCCCTGTACCCCTTGCTGCCTGCCTGGGCCCTGCGGTTCCTCCTTGCTGGGGTGTGTGAGTGCATGACCCGGGCTGGGAGCGCTGAGATCAGTGAGCGAGAGCTGGGCCGCGCTCGCTGCCTCCATGTGACTGCAGTTTCCGCTGGCTCCTTCCGCAAAGGCTATATTGGTGCTCAGCACAGGGCGGGTGGCACACGGCCCCGGCGGGTGGCACAAGGACCCCGTGGCTGGCACACGGACCCCGCTGTCACCCCCACCCAGCCCTGGCCCCAGGAGCCCGCTGAGCGCAGCTGAGGGGCCGCGGGATGGACCGCGCCGTAGCGCACGTGCTGTTCCACGCGGTGAGTAACTGCCCCCCGATACCTGCGCCGGGGGAAAGCACCCTGGGGCTTCCCTGTGCCCTGCTGGGGATCTGTGGTGGCTGTGTGTCACTCATGTCACAGCTCGAAGAGCTGTGGCTGCGTGGGCCCGTGCTGGGGCTGGTGTGAATTGTGGGGAGCACCCCGGGAGCTCCCAGAGCTCTTGGATGTGGGCTCTGGTGTAGGGCTGCGGGCAAGGGTTTCCTGCTGGGGCTGCTGCCTCCTCTCCTGGCTGGGCACGTGCCATCCCAGCAGCTCCAGGGAGCACTGAGAGGATGGAGGTGCTTCTGGTGTTGGAAAAAGCCAAGAAAGGCTGAGCTGGGTGAGGGAAAGTGGGAGTTTCTGCAGAGGGGCTCAGGAGCCAGAACCAAAACTGGTTTTCTTTGGGAGCAGCAAGGAGCAAAGTCCAGGACAGCAGGGTCCCTCTCCTGCCACCGTGCCTGGGTATGAGTTGCTGCTGGACTCCAAGGACTTGAGAGGGCAAAAGGTGCTGTGTGTCAGTTGCAGCCTGGGGAAAGGGGACTACCTCTCCATCTCCCCCAGAGTAATAAATCCTGCTTTGATAAGGCACCAGCTCAACTCTTTGCCTGTCCCGAGGAAGGAGACAGCCCAGGACATGCCCTGCTCCTGAGCTGGTGCGAGGCTCTGGCTACCTGGGCTGCCCAAAATAACCCCATTTCTCCTTCATGCAGTGGCAGCTGTGAAAGTGCCGTGTGCCAAACACTCGCTGAGCCCTCGCTGCTCATTTGCCTGAGTTTCAGCTTTCCCCCAGATGCAAATGCCGTCAGCTCCGGCCCCACCAGGTCAGTAATGGGGCAGCTGCTGCTGGAGAGCCTCTGCTTCCCAGCAAGGGCCCCCAGCAGGGATGGGCACTGGGGGGACCTGGTGGGGGATGGGTTGGTGACCCCTGAGGGAGTGTTTGGTGCCAAGAGGGGGCACACGAGCCCTGCTGGGGGGACGCCCTGCTCGAAGGATGCAGCTCAATGGCCTCCACGAGCAGCTGTGCAGCACCGACGGTGCCTTCCCCCTGTGAGCTGCCACCCCCGCCCCTGCTCTTGCCCCTCCTTCCAGGCTCAAACTGGGGGGAGCCCCACGAGGGCTTCTGCTGGGGTGGGTGGGCTCGCTGCCAAGGCTCTGTGCCCCTTCTTCCATGAGCAGCTCATCACCTGGGCCTTTTGGGGTGAACAGTTTGTGGCTTCTGACCTCCTCTGCCTCCCTCTCCACAGGAGTGCCACCACTGAGATGGAGGCCCCGCTCCCTGGTCTCTCCCTGCTTCTTCTCCTCCTGGCAGTGGGATGGGGAAGCGGGATGGATGCAGCCTGGGCACCATCTCCTGGGGGCTGTGAACTTGTAAGTCCTCTCTTGTGAACCCTCACCCTTCTGAGTGCTTGGCACTGCCTGGCAAAGCCCAGGCAACTCAGCATCTCCAGACCTTCTCCATCCCAGCTACTGGCTTGGAGTGGACTGGTGTGCCAAGGCTATAAGCAAAGAGCCCCCTTACTCTGCTCCCCAGAATTCCCCCTCTTCATCTCTTGCCTCCCACTGTGGTGTTACATATTCTCCTCATCCTTCAGGTGCAGAGCATCATGGACTGCACTGGGAGATGGCTGAGTTCCATCCCAGGAAACCTTCGAGGCGATACGGAGGAGCTGTTTCTTGATGACAACACTATCCAGGTCCTGGGCAATGCCTCTCTGCTCCTGTATCCCCAGCTCTGGCATCTCAGCTTGACCAGGAACCGGCTGGAGCTCATTGAACCCGGTGCCTTCCTCAGCAGCCAAGGCCTGGAGGTGCTCTCCTTGACAGACAACCTGCTCTTCACCAACTACTCGCTGACAGCTGCTGCTCTTTCTGCTCTGCCGGCCTTGAGGATGCTGGATCTGGCTGGAAACCAGCTCAGGGAGGACATGGTATCAGTTTTAGTCTCAAACCTCTCTTCCTTGGAGTCCCTGTCTGTGGCCAGGAACATCATCATGAGGTTGGACTCATCCATCTTCACAAACCTGACACAGCTGCTGGAGCTGAACTTGGAGAAGAACTACATCTTTGAGATTGACGATGCTTTTGAAGGGCTGCAGAGGCTGCAGAGGCTCAACATAGCTTACAACTACCTCCCGTGTCTGGTGGGGTTTGGCCTGACCCAGCTCAGGGTGCTCAATGTCAGTAACAACGTCATTGAGTGGTTTCTGACCCTGGAAAGTGATGACCTCTTTGAGCTGGAGGTGCTGGACCTGTCCCACAACCGCCTCCTGTTCTTCCCTGTGCTGCCCCGGCAGAGCAGGCTGCGCTCCTTGCTGCTGCAGGACAACAGCATGAGCTTCTACCAGCGTCTCCCCAACGGCACCTCCCTGGCCAACGTCACCGTGCAGTTCCTCATCATCGACGGCAACTCCACCAACATCACGACGGTCAGGCTCTGGGACGAGCTCTGCCACAGCAACCTCTCCTCCCTGCGCCTCCTGGACATGAGCCAGAACCAGGTCTGGGGCCTGCCAGATGATTTCCTGGCCCAGATGCCCTCCCTGACCCACCTGAAGCTCAACCAGAACTGCCTGGAGGCATTTCAGCTGTCGGAGGAGGACCCCTTGGCCATGCTGACAGAGCTGGACCTCAGCCAGAACCAGCTGGTGGAGCTGGGGGTGAAGGTGGGCGCTGGGGACATCCTGCCCAACCTGCAGCTCTTCAACCTCAGCACCAACAAGCTGCAGGCTCTTCCTCCCGGGCTTTTCACCCACACCAGGAAGATCACTACCCTGGACCTCAGCCGCAACCGGGTTGACCTCTGTCCCCAGCCAGGTGAGGCCCAGAGTCTCTCCTGCGTGGACATCAGGGCTGTGCAGACCTTGACCCATCTCTCCTTGGCCGGCTGTGGCCTGCAGGGGATGGGCGGCCGCCCCTTCCAGGGGACATCGCTGACGCACCTGGACCTCTCTGACAACCGCCAGGTGCTGTCCGGGGACCTGGCGTGGCTGCAGGACCTTGTCCTGACCCTGCAGGTGCTGTCTCTGAGGAACACCAGCCTCTCTTCCACCTCCGTGGACTTCTCTGCCCTGAAGGGCCTCGTGCGCTTGGACCTTTCCGGGAACTCCTTGGCCGCGTTCCCCGCCTGGCTGGGCGCCCTGAGGCTGCGCAGCCTGGACCTGCGGGACAACTGCCTCCCGGCGCTGCCGCCGGACGTGGCGCGGCTGCCGCTGGGGAGGAGCCTGCGGGAGCTCTACCTCAGCCGAAACCCCTACAACTGCTGCACGCTGGGCTGGTGGGACGCCCTGCAGCAGGCGGAGGGGCTGCGCCTCCCCGACGGGCGGGAGGTGACCTGCAGCCACGGCTCCCGAGCGCTGAGCCCCGCCGCGCTGCCCGAGCCCGTCCTGCAGAGCTGCCGCTGGCAGACGGCCGACCTGGCGCTGCTCTACCTAGTGCTGGCTCTGCCCACCTGCCTGACGCTCCTGGTGGCCTTCGTTGTCGTCTTCCTCATGCTCAAGGAGAAGCTGCTGAAAATGGTGAAAACCCGGTGTGGGGTGTCCAGCCCTTACTGATGGCTGAGGAAGAGGGGGGGCTCGGGAACAGTCGATAATAGAGGGTGGTCAGGAGTACAGGTGAGAGCCCCTCCGAGGCGGTCAAGATGGAAACCTGATGGATGCAGGGCAGGAGGTGCTGGGAGAGCTGCCATTCCTGCCCTAACAGTACCCAAAGGCTGCGGGCCCTGTCTGGTGATGGAGCGCTGGGAATCCTCAAGGAATGTGTCTTCAGGCAGAAACCTTCAGCTGGTGTTGGTGAGAGCCATCACCACACCACGACACGACATCAAACGTTCCTTGGCTGGAAGGACAGGTTGCCCAGAAAATCTCTGGATGCCCCATCCGTGAAGTGTTCAAGGCCAGGTTGGAGTGGGCTTGGAGCAATCTGATCTAGAGGAAGGTGTCCCTGCCCGTGGCAGGGGTTGTAACCAGGTGGGTTTTTAAGGTCCCTTCCAACCCAGACCATTCTGGGATTCTGTTTTCTCCAGTTTTCTCCAGCACTGCTTTCCACCCCCTGCTCCTTCCAGCAGTTCCTTTTATTTATTCCCACCTGTAGCCAATTCAAAATGTCCTCCAGATCTGCAACCAGCCTCCACAAAGTGCCCCAGGCTGGAGCAAACATCACTTGGGTGCTGTGGAGAAGGGTCTCTGTAGCCACAGCTTTCCACACTGCTCTTGCTGGCGCTGCCAAACGCACAGGCAACCCTGACCATGCACCATGTGCGTGTGCTGATAAAGACAGGCGTTGTCAGCAGGCCTGAAAGACACATTTTGGGGTGTTGTTTCTTCACTAAGTCACAGTCTGGGTTAGAAAAGCCCATTAAAAACAGCCCAAGTTTCAACAACGGGAAATATTGATCGAAAAGCAGGAGAGTAAATTATATCCCTCGGCGATATTTTATCATGGATTTTATTTCTCCAGTGACTGCTGGATTAAACATACAAAGGAAACAAGAGAAACCCTTCCTCCTTGTTGTGCAAGCCTCGCTCCTGCAGGCCCGGGGCTTTCCTCCACCCAGCTCTGCTCACAGCACCCAGAGCAGCAAGCAGTACCTGGGGAAGTGCTGCTCTGTTCCTCGGGGGGCACTGAGGGGAAAGGAGAAGTGATGGTGGTTTGTGCTAACTCAAAAGCCCTTCTGAGAAATGGACTGGCTTTATTCCTGTGGCACTGTTGGGATTTTTCTAGTGAAACGTGTTTAATGGGAATGGGGCACAGGGAAGTGGGCAGCAGTGTTGGAGTGGGAATTCTGGAGGCTTGTCCTGGCCTGGGTGTGGGTGGGCTCAGTCGGTGATGTGGGGTGTGCCGGGGGCTCAGGCACAGTGGAGCTGTCCTGGGAGGTGATGGAGGCAGTTCCCGAGGCTGCCGTGGGGCTGGGAGGATGCTGGGGATGGTGCAGGCAGGGGGAGCCAAGGCTGGCAGCAGGGCAAACCCCTCCCAGGCACAGGTGTGGGACTGGGGTCATGGTGTGGCTGGTGGCTGTGCAAGGCTGGCAGATGGATGGGTCAGACCCTGCTAGACCAGCCAGCAGCTCCACTTGGGCTGAGTGCAGTAAAGGCTCTGCAAACCCAGCTGCCAGATCTGCCTCGGAAATGACCTCTTTCTGCCCCAATTTTAGACTGAAATAGCCAAAACCAAAGCAGGCCCCAACTGGGGAATCCCTCTGCCTCTTTCAACCCTTCTTCTGCCCATAAGCTGCACCCCGAGGGACAGCAGTGACCTATAAATACATCCCTGTGCTGTCCCCCAGCTGCAGGGTGAGCTGTGCCCCTGTGAGCTCCCCTCTCCCCGTGGCTGGGCTCTGAGGGGGATGTGTGTCCTTCCCCACCTCCACAGCCAATGCTGCTGCTCCATCCAGGGTGCAGCCATGGGAGAACACGGAGGGAGGAACCCAGGACCTGGCACTGCCCAGGGCAAGGATGAAAAGGGAGTGTTCTTAGTTGTATGGAGCTGGTGGGGATGCTCAGGATTGGGGATGCTGAGGATTCCCTCATCACGGTGCCTGGAAAGCCGTGGCTCACCTGGAGCTGTGATGTGAACGGGATGTCGGGGCAGCAAGAGGAGATTCCACTTTCTGAGAGGTGGGTGTCCTTACAAAGCTGCTCTTTGCAAGGCCATGGTGATCAGGGAAGGTTCTTGGGGACTGCAGGGCCCAAGGGTCCCACCCAGCTTCAGTAACGGCCAGAGAGCAACAGGGCAGTCACCTTCGTGTTGGGAAAACGGTGGAATGAGTGTTCTTTGTTTGGAGCACAGTTCCAGAAAAAGAGAGGGGCTGGAAGAAGTCAGCAGGGACTGCTGAGGGTAAGTTATGCCTGCCCAACCTGCTTTCCTCTCAGGATGAAATGGAGAGTGGTGCATTCCACCTGCCTCAGCAAGGCTTGGGACACAGGGTCCCACAAGGTTCTTCACACAAGTGCAGGTGTCATGGTCTGAATGAGGGGGCAGCCAGGCAGGTTGGGATCAGTGGGAGTGAAGTGCAGAGGGTTGTGGCCAGTAGGATGTGCTCTACCAGGAGGCTGCTGAGGGGATTGTTTTGGGATCTGTCCCATCTCACGGGACATGATCCAAAGCTGGCTGTCAAGTGCCTTCCTGTCAAGGTCACAGAGGATCCCAAGCTGGGAAGACCAGCAGGGCTCCGTGCTGAAGGTCTGGGGTGGGCTGGAGGAAGGGGCCAGCAGGAACCTCCCGAGCCAGGCACTCATTTGGCCTCACGTAGCCCTCACTGGAGAGGAGGCTGTGCCTGGGGCCAGACACAGGCCACATCCTCTGAACCTGGCCAGGATGAAGCTGGGCGCAGGCTGGGAGTGGAGGAGAGGTTCCCGGGGCCCTCTCCCTCCCCAGTGGGAGATCTTTCTGGTTTATGTTGCAATTGTTAAGGCGAGGCCTGTGCCAGACCCCTGCACGCCCTTTCTGGTCCTGGGAGAGCTGAGTCAGCCTTTACATTTTTGTAATTTTGGCAGGTGAGGCCTCAGCTTTCATTTCTCTCCTGACTGAAGACCCCCTTGGCCAAGCAGGAGCTGCCTCGTCCTCTCTGGTAACAGCAAAGCACTGTGGTTTAACTGACACTTGTTCCATGCTTTTCACAGCAGCCTCTCTTGTTTTGGGGTGTAGGAGGAGAGCTCTTCCAGCTGCTCCTCCAGCCACTTCTCTTGGGTATGTCAGGCAGCAGTGTCTTGAGGCCACTCAATTTGGGATGAAGACCCATCTCACCCACAGCCCTCACAGCTCCCACGATTCAGGAAGCCAAAACTCAGGAAGCTTTAGGAGTTGTAAAATTTCCCAAATAATTCTAATCTTAGACCTCCAGTTCTTACACAAGAGCAGGACTGATCCAGTAGAGACCAGCCAAGGTAGACAGCTGGATTAAAACCTTCAGTGGGATGAGTTTGTCTTACTCTAGCAGCACCCCCAGCCTTTGACCTTCTACCACTCTGGTTTTTTAGATACTTTAAGCACATTCTCCCAGAACTGAGCATCATCCAGGAGTGTAAGGATCCAGCCATCCCACTGCAGCAGTTTGAAATCACTGTGTTTTCAAAAGTACTTTTAAAACGAATTCATTTTCAAGATATTCCTTCTCTTACATGTAAAGATTCATTTTTGTGTAAGCTAAAACTGGAGATTTAAACATTGCTAGGGAAATGTGAGAGTAATATTCTCAATGCAGAGTTGATTTATCCAGAATGACTGATACATATTTAACTTCCCAGCAGGCAATAATAATCACCCTATTTGTACAGTACAGCTTTAACAGCGTCTCCAGGACATGAATATTTAACACTTCATTTTCAGCCAAAGCTGACTGAAATGTAAAAGAATTGAAAGATTAAATAATTTAAAATTCTTTTATGTAGGAAAAGACTAAAACCAGCCAACAATTTCAGCTGCCCAGTTTCCATTTAATCAAATCTGGCTTCTTAAACAAAGCTCACTTAAGCCTGGGATCGCTGTGGCACCTCGGGTTCTCCTGAGCCAACGTGGGGCAGAACACATATGATGACATTTTCTCTCTTGCTGGCCTGCTGAGATTTGTCTCTGAACTGCCCATCTTTGTCTGGAATCAGATTTCTGCATCTGACTCCATGTCCCAAGTACAGGACTCCAGCTGCTCATCCTGTGGGAACTCCACCTCAACGTTGTAAACAAAGTCGGGGTCATCCTTCTTCTTCCTGTTCTTTTCGAAGAGCTCATCCATGATGCTCTTCCTTTTGGCCAGTTCCTTGTCATCCAGTTTGTTCATATCCTCCTCTGGGTCAATGGTCTCTTCCTGCTGAAACTTTTCCAAGCTCTCAGCCAGGCTCTGTCCTTCCAAATGACCTCTCAGCAAACTGTAGAGTTTCTGGAGCTGGCGCAGCGAGACCCCTTCCAGGTAGGCTTTGTGCCGAGGGTTGTTCTTCAGCTGCTCTGCAGCCCTGCTGCAGTCTGGGGAGAGCCAGCACAGGCACCTGCAGCTGCCACAAACCTCCTCCCACACACACACCTTCTCCCCAAACCCTCCCCAGGGCTCTCTGCAAACCCTCCATTGCTCAGTGGAGATGCAGCTTTGGGCTCCTCGGAGAGACAACGTTACCCAGCACAGCCCCTCCCTGCACGCTGCTGGGAGGGAACTTGCTGAGAGCATGGCTGGAAGTCAAGGGGCTTCTAGCTTACACTGTCTTTTAAAGATTTATTGGCCAATAAAATACTGACAACTTGCATGTTTACATCATTAGACCACTACTGAGAAATTTCATCTAGCAGTAACGTGACCTTTCCAGCCAATCTTGTTCTGCCACACAAATCCATCCTACAGACTTCTTGTCACCTTTGTAACTACTTCTGTTCTCTCTGTATCTTAAATTCTAGATCTGAACTTTTCTCTGCTTAACATGTCTCTGCTCTAAGTTTGAAATCTGCATTTTTGCTTCTAGCACCTAAGCTTGGAAGCTTCTCCCAGGGCCTTAGACCAAAGCCCGTGTTTAATTCTAATTTCTAGCTCACAGGTCTAATGTCCTGGGATTTCCCTGCTTCTTGGATTCTGACAGGTGGTTACCAACAGTGCTGCTGCCCCTGGGCTCCTCTCCACGTGTCTGCAGGGCCCAGACAGCAGTGGATGCCCCTCACCTGAGAACCTGGAGAAGTTCCTGACGGGCATGATGCGCTGGCGAGTCTTGTCCTGGCTGTTGTCCCTGTAGATGAGGATGATGGATGGGGGCTGGAAGCAGACCCCACATTTCTGAGCACTCAAAGTCATGCTGGCTCCATCTGAGCCCCCAGCAACCCTCCCTGCAAAACAGGGAAAGGGGAAAGCAAGGGGAAGAGTCTCTCAGTGCCGTCAGGAGTTCAGCAAAATCACAGAATCCCAGAGTGCTTTGGGTCAGAATGGACCTTAAAGCCCAGAGAACTGAATTCTGAAATGAAATTAGAGTAGAATTAAAAGTCCAAATCTGCTGCAGATCCTGTTTCCCAGCTCAGTGGACAGCACTGAGAGCAGCTGTCACTTTTATTTTGGAACAGTGAAAATATGTCACACGTGAAGGTGATCTCCATCTGCCCTACAGACTGCAGTAAGGCAAAGTAACACATTTTACCCCCAAAAAAATCAGTGTGTTTCTCCACATCAAGAAAAATCACCTAATGTTGAAAAGCTGCTTTGGGGCAGAACTGGAAACACTTCCTCCTTTGTAAAAAAATCACATAGGGAAGAGTTCAAACGTGCAGTAATGTCCTTAATAGTGAGACTTTCCAGTGCCAGGTTGGAGGGGATGTGGAGGAAGGTGCTGTGGTGCAAGGCGTCCCTGCCCATGGCAGAGGGTGGAACGAGAGAAACTTTACGGTCCCTCCAACCCAAACCATTCCGGGATTCTAGGAGGAACAGAAACAACCGCGAGCAGCTCTCTGGATGAGCGGGAGAGGGCGTTGGGATCTCCGGGTGAGCCGGGCCGAGCCCTTCGCTGCCGGCTGCGGTCCGGGGCCCTCCCGAGCACGAAGGGACCCGCTGTCACCTCCCTGCTCCAGAGCCCGTGGCAGGGATTGT
>VXBQ01014761.1:276235-339883 GCA_013400175.1 Phainopepla nitens | reverse complement strand
TTCCTTCCTCCCTCCCTCCCTTCATATCTATCATGAAGCCTCTCTGCTGCTCTAGCTGGTGCAGTAAGAACTTGCCCTTCCTGTCTCAATCTATCTCAACCATTGTGCAGATGAAGAAATCACAGCAGAAACTGACTACCTCTGAACTCATTGTGAGTGGCTCAACATTTTATTTAAATAAAATTTGTCGGACTTTAAATACTTTAAAAATCTTACTTCATGTAGGAAGGTCCTTGTGAGCAGACCAAACCTTATTTTTCCTGAAAGCTGTTTTTAGAATTATGAAAGTTAAGAAGATGCAAAAGACTTTATAGGAATCTGAGATGCAGTGAAGTGAGGCTGGATACATGAATAAGTAAGATCTACAGTGGGAGGAGATGCTAAAAATGCTGTGGGACATGTGTTGCAAATAGATCAATGTAAGGACAGTCCTATTTTCTCCTGACTTCTCTAAAAGTTTCCTGGAAAAAACTGCTGTTATCAACTGACTACCACTGTGGTAGAAAAGCGCTGTTTCAAAATCCATCTGTATCTGTAGCTTGCTGGTATCACAGATAACAACACAGCAATCTCCAAATTTATCCCTTGAGCCACTCTTGTCTTCAGGCTGCATGTAGAGTACAGATATTAGCTGTGTAGCTGCACCAGCAGAAGTTCTGCACCAGGTTTTCCTGCTGTCTTGGGTGGGTTTTGGCTCAGCTTTTCACAGACCAAAGTTAAAAATGTCCTTTGTTAATTTATTCACTCTCCTTTGACATTTTCTGTAAAATTGTTGAGGTTGTTCTCATGAGAGAAGTAATTTCTACTTCCTGGAATGACAAGGAGATCTCCTTAACACCAATGCAAACTGATACTGTTCTTAAATGTGGGTGGGATTCATCCAATTTTACATCAGGTACAGTTTGATGATGGAGCTGTGTCTGACAGGCACAAAGGAAGCAATGGGGTAAGGGATCCAGTCCAGCTTTATGAGTGGTAATGAGGCAAAAGACTGGGCAAAAGATCATTTGTATTTTATTTTAATCAGTATTTCTCCAGACTCACTCATGCTCACTTTACTAGTCAGTAACACAGCATTAGTGAGACTGAACATGCTCTGTGTTGTAATAGAGGTCACAGGCATTTCCCCCTTTCCTCTTTATTACTGACCATGGTTCTCTGTTGTGCCTTCCTGGAATCCCAGCAGCCTGGCCTCTAATATGCTCTTGTCCTCTTTGCAGGCCTACTAATTCCTGGGGGCTCTTGTTCTACGCCACAGCCTGTACATGAGAAGGCAGGAGGCAGAAACAAGGAGTTGGTCTGATGTGTAGTAACCCAGTCACTGCAAGTTTGGAGTTAAATCCCACAGAATCACTGAATAGTTAAGGTTGGAAGGGACACCACCCACAGAGAGATTCAGGAGGAGAAAAAGATGTAAGTATTCAACTCCCTGTCTTGTTTTCTAAGATTTGAAACTTTTCTGAAGGCTTTTGGTGAGTTTAAAGGCAGAAATATTTCCCAGAAAGTAAACTCCTTACATTCATGCCAGCCTCCTCCTCCTGTAGCTTTGACCCGGTATATTGGTGTGTCCTTCACTTGCACATGCCAAAGATTATTTGATCATTCCTGCAGTACATCAAGGCTGGTTAAGAAATGCATGAAATCTGATGCTTGTTATGACATTTAGAGCTGAATTGTCCTTGGCAGCTTCTTCATGTGCTGTGAAATTTCCATGTACCTCTGAAGAAAAAGAAGTAAAAGAGAGAGAAAGAGACACTGGTTTTCTGCCCAGATATCTAGGAAGAAAAATGCAATATGAATCAAGATGAATAAGCTTTTGTTTCAAATAAAAGTGTGGAGAGGTTGATACTGGACTCAAAAGGCATGATTGTGGTCTCACATGCTCATTTTACTCTGCTTCCAGTTGAATTACACATCACTGCTGCTGGTAGAAGTGTAATCAGGGCCAAGACAATGGGAGCCAGAAGACTTTATTGTAGATTGTCCCATGGCTGCAATCAAATTATTGTTTAGCTTTCCAGGAGTATTAATGTTTTTGATCAATTTAAGGCTGAATTCTTTGGCTTCCCCAGTTCTTTGCCTTGCCCTCCAGAAAGAATATATAGATGCAACTAAATATAACAGCTTGTACTCAGCTCAGCTATTGAAACCTCTAATGACTGTATTTTATATGAACAGTTTTATGGACAAATCATAAACCAATTTGTGCTCTTGCATCCTTTTTGAGAAAGCAAGAAATGGAATATTGCAGATGTTAAACATTTGTGCCTTCCCTTAAGTCAACTGGAACTTGTTTAAAGTATGGTAAACTTCAAATGCATATTGTCTCCCCAGTCACTAGTTGGCAGTGAATGCCTTTAAGAAAAGCATTGTGAACTTCAGTCACTAAAAGTCAAGTGTTATGTTTTGTAAAGTGCAGGACTACTTTGAGAGGACATTGTTTTGAAAGCAAACTTCAGAGGCTGAAAGAAGTCTCCCACCTATAATGGCAAAGCCTGATGTTCATTAATAAGGACGGGATTTCAACTGAGTATTTTGTAAAGATAAATCCACAGCTTTGTCCAGGATCCAAAATTTGATACTCCTCAGTTTTATTGAAAATTCTTCTCTGCTAGCTGAGGTCTAGGTGTTCTTTTTGAAGGAACCTCAGTAAGTCTTGTCATAAGATATTGTTTACATGGATAAAAATGTATAGTTATATTTTGAGGGGAACTCTCAAAAACTGTTATGTTAGTATATGTTGGTGTACATATTGTTGTTTAACCATTTATATTTCTACTTAATATTTACTTAGAAAAAAAACAAAACATGAACTAATTATACTTTCTTGTCTTTGGATTAGAAGTTCAATGCATTGTTTTTGGTCTTGATGTAGTCATGCTCTTAAAAGACAATGTACACTTGCTTAGATGTGCTTCTTTTTGTCCTGGTTACACTTCTTCTAAAGTCAGTGGATGTTAGTGGTATTAGTAACTGCTTTTGACAGTCCTTAGGAGAGATCTGAAAATTCATTGCACAAGCTTGGCAATCTGTAGTTTAGAGTATATGTATTACTCAGTACACCACAAGGGTGGTATAATTGCTTTTTATGGGCAGTTTACTTTTACTTTGGCTTTTTGCTGTTAGTGGTAAGTTGCAGGAGTCTTTTATTTGCATTAACAATGATCAGACTCAATTCCTTCCTGAAAGAATGAATTCAAATTAAAACAAGATAGAAAAATTAGGAGGGTTGTTATTTTATAGTTTAAGGGAGCTGCATTCCAGTAGATTCCAGCAGCAGATGCTTTATGCTGTCCAAGGTTTTTCTCGTCAATAAGGGCATTAGTGCATACCTGTGATACAAAGTGAGCAAGTAGATCTAAAACTAGATATGAATGTCATGCTTCTCATCCACAGTGCCCTCCACAGTAGTCCCCCATCAGTCTCAAAAGCTATTTGTTGTAAGTGTTATTGTAGATGAATGAATTTGGCATGAAGGATGTCTTTAGGATGACTTGCATACACCTCAAGGCTATCTGGATACTTGTAGCATAGAAGAGCTGCTATCCAATCCTCACAATGTGTTTTTTGTGAAAGCTTAGGGCAGACACAAAGAGAACAAACCAAACCTGCAGTGTTCCTGCACCACCAAACAGACCTGCACAAATTAATAGGCTACAAGCCCTTTAAGGTCTCCTAAAATAGTCAGAGGCTGAAAATGTATATGTCAAGAGGGATGCCCAACACCATCTGTCATGCAGGAATG
This sequence comes from Phainopepla nitens, assembly GCA_013400175.1. Classification (NCBI taxonomy): domain Eukaryota; kingdom Metazoa; phylum Chordata; class Aves; order Passeriformes; family Bombycillidae; genus Phainopepla; species Phainopepla nitens. The sequence continues at coordinate 336,138 of VXBQ01014761.1, read as the reverse complement.
TTTCATACAACTTCTATTCAGTCATGGCAGACACTAGCAGGAGGCATGAAATCTCTTTTGGGGTTGTTTGGCTTTTTTATAAATGCTTTATTCTTCCCTAAGAGTAATGAAGAGTACTCCCAGACCAGTTGTTTTCCAGTTTCTAAAAAAAAAGAACTTTGCTAAAGAGATTTCCTTCCCAACGCTTCCATTAACATTTGATAGAATATATTAGGATATTATTCACATATTTAAAGAAATGGAAAAATATGGCAAAAAAATCCTTCATATTTTCACATATATTTTCATAGGTACAGTACACATTCTTAGTCAAATGTGTTTGGTCACTTGAGAATAGAGAAATTTCAAAAACTAAATATGATGCCCTGACTTGCACACCACAGTGCCAACTCATATTTAGAAAATGTTCAGAACACCTATAGTTACCCAAAAGACTGGAATAGAGAAAGGAAGACAAAGGAAAAGTGATGATTTTCATCTAGCTTATCCAGGATTTACTTCTGCAACAGAAATGCGTAAAAATAGTGCACTAAATCCATGAAAATTAGATGGCATATTATAAATTTGAGAGATCTGAAATATTTTGATGAGTCTGCCTAGCCATAAAAAATCCCGTCTTGGATTAGTAATCTTAAATCAAGGAGGCCATTTTATGAAAATGAGAAAGGATTCCTAATTTGTGGCTATAAGTACTTCAACATGCTCCTGATACTTCCCCGAGATCTCAGTCACGACACACACTTGCTGCTGATTTTCAAAAAACTAAAAAAGTAGATTTGTTCCCTGCTGTGATGTGTCTAGGTAGAAGAAAAGAGAAGAAATTAAGGTCAATATGCAGTAAGTTTTACATATTGGATGTGTGCTGTTACCTTTCTTTATGCAATTATTGTTAATGCCTTCTAGTGGCACCAGCCAACAGCATTATACTTAGATGGTGTCCATCTCCATGGAGCCTTGAGGCTCTGTGGCCAAGACTATTCCTACTGCCAGCAGTGTGTTGGAAGCAGACAGTGACTGGTTGTGTCCTGTTTCTCAAGGCAGATGTTAAGCAATATCAGTACCAAAATCAACACTTAGAAGCATTGCTAGTAACTGGCTACCCTTTGATTTTGACCTCATTGAGGCTGGCAGTCCAACTAGTTTTCCATGCACATAAGCCATAGCTTTCCAGATCGGATGAAAACATTCTCTGGGAGACTGTGTAAAGAGCCTTTCTAAAGGCAAGGTAAATGACATCTACTTCCATACTCTTATTTACTGAACGAGTGATCTCATCACCTTTGTCTCTTTTATTTGTTCAATAATGATGCTCAGGAAGATTTGCTGCATTTTCTTCTCAGGAACTGAGACAAGACTGACCAGCCTGTAGCTTCCCAAATCTTTCTTCATCAAAGGGGAGTGGCATTTGCCAAAACAGCTTCCTGTCATGCCCACCTAGCTTAATGCACATTGGAAAGGACTACTGTGTATGTTTTGAGATTGCCCTGAGAGGTCAGCTTTTCTTCTGTTCTCTGTCTTGTTAAAAGACATACAAGATACTATTGAAATCAATAACACTGTTCACCTGTTTAAAAATGGACAGGATATTAAATATGTGTTCAGTTGAGGTGCTGAAGCACTCCCATTTTAAATGGCAACACAGCAGGTATTATCTAGAAGATATCATGTTCAAAAATTTTGTGTCTCATTTTCAGAAAACAAATCAGAAAAACAAATGGAAATGTTTTCCATATTTTGAGGAAAATTGATCTTTGGAGCCCAGCTTTTTTCCTTAGATCTGTCTCTAGTCAAAGCTGGGAATACTTCATTTCTGAAGGACATAGCAGAGGGAAAATTTGTTTTAGGCAGCTTCAGACAATCCACCAAGCTTTCCCTAACAGGATTATTTGTATCAGTGGGAGCCAAGCCTTCTTGAAATCATGCAACTGATATTTCACCATGAGAAATTTCGGTGGGAATAGTATAAAGTTTTATCTAATTCCAGATTTAATGCATTCTTCTTCTAATTGCTGATACTTCCTGAAGTTGCTGAATGCTTAAAGAGCAAATATTTGTAGCTACATCAATCTCCTGAATGTTCTTACAAAACATCAGCAATACTGCTTAGCAAAGAAGAATAAATTTATTTAATTTTATAAAATCTCATCTTTTCAAAACTTTAGTGAACCGAAAGAAAATGGATATGAAGGAGTTCCTAAGTGATAAGGGAAGCAGGGATACTATTAAGGATGAACACTGCATATCTTGCATGCAGTTTATTTAAGGTATACACAGTTATTGGTCTTTTCCCTGGGAGCTGTCTAATTCATGTGGAATTAAAATGCCATCAGGAATTTTTGTTTGTGTCTGGTTAGCTTTTTCCTTCTGCTTCCTATACTGATCACAGATTTCACACTTGGCTGCCTTTTAACTTCAAAGGCAACATTCCCTGAACCATATGTAAGGTATCACTGTTTTGGAGGTTTGCCATTTGCGAAATTGTTTCCATCTTTCCTGGATTTGGTCAAAACCAGTTTGGCAATGAGCATTTGATTTATGTACTTATCCCATTTATTTCAGCTTAGTAGGTCTTTGTCCTCTTTTTATCACCCTTCTTGGTGTATTGCACAAGTTTCTGTTGCAATCCCCTGCACTGTGATAGAGGCTGGCTGTGTGCTGCCCAAGAGGTCTTACAGCCTTGCAGTCTTACAGCCTCATGATCATGTTGCATGAGAAGTCGTGTTTGGCAACTTAACTGCAAAACAAGATAGCTTAAATGCAGAATTTTCAATATATGGGCTGAAGAAGCAGTGTTTCATACATTCTATATAGGGTCAAACCTGCCAGAAATGGTAGTTTTCATCCAAACCTGGAACTATTTGAAGTTTATCTGATTATCTAGGATGCTGTCATGGACAACAACAAATTGTATCAGCTATATTGAAGTCATTGTGATTATTTTTCAAATTTAAAGTAGGAAAACTATTTTCTACCTAAGCATGCTGTATTTCTTTATTATTACTATCATTTAGAAAGCATATTCTTGATAAGTGTTGCAAAAAGTCGGTTCTCCTTGAAAATTTTTTATCTAGTTTCCTCAATATTATTGCTTTGACCAATTAGACTACCAAAACCTTGCTCTCAAATATGTACTTTCAGCTTTTATAGTTTTATTTTCATTTCTCTTCAGATATCTGTAATAGAATAGGAATAGTCTTGCGAGGTAGGTAATTCCTTGTAAAGAATTTTCTGTGAGAAAATTTTAACAAAGGAAAATTATATTTTAAATTTCTGTCTATTTTTGTCTTACTGTATTATTCATGTTTCCGCAGTAATATTTTGTGGATCTCTAATATCTAGTTACCACTTTAACTTTAGCCAGCATACCACTCTTTCTTGCAAAGATATTTGGAAGAGTGTGAACCATTTTCCTACATCATATTATAGAAGATTCAGATGATTTTTGTCACCAAAAAAACTCTGAATTTTTTGTTAAAATGAATGAGAAATTTTCCAGTGGTTCAGTTATTTCCCTGCAGAAAATACCAATTCTGTGAGTCCAAACATTTCATTTGGTAGAGATTGGGTTCATCTACAGCGTTTGTAATGTTTTTGAAGTGTCCTGGCATGGGAACAAAGCAGAAAGGATCATGTGGAAATCTACATGAAAGGCAGGTTGTGTAGAACTCCCAAAGACTATTCAGTGGCACAAACTTTGTGTCCTCCCTACATGCATTTGCAGGAATGTGTGTGGTGATGATCCAAGCAAGAGGCCCCTCCAGCAGCAGATGGAGCTCTACGTTACGCTGTCTATGCATGGCCCAAAGCGGGTGCATGTCGACATCAGCAAGTCATTGCAGGCACATGCTGAAGTGATTGGGAGCTTGGTTTTTGACCCACAAACATGTATGTAAATACAGATGACACTTTCGCAAATCAGGAAGATATTTGTGGGGCTCTGATGAAGAAATTGTCTCTAGAAGAATGCTTAGAGGAAGTGATGCTAAAAATTTGGTTGAAAGAAGATGTATAAAGGAGTAATGAAATTGGTGAGATGCAACAAACAGAACTGAAAGTAATACTAACATTTATACCTATATCTACATCTATATCTATATCTAATCAACATATTGCCAGTGTAATATCTTGGTAAGCAAGGAGCTGCATAATTCTGTGGCACTGAGGGAAGATTTTCATGCTTCTCCCTCTGCACTGTTTGTTTGTATTCCTCTTCTTCAGAGGATTTGTATATTTTCCCTCTGATAAAGTAGTGCCACATTGAGTGCAGATGGATCTCTGCCATCCAAACCCACCAGCAGATCAAACAATTGCCTAGTATTCCTTTATTGCTCCAAAGAGTAGCTGCTGTCAAACACATACAACCCCCCATCTCTTTGCTGTTCAAAAATACTTTCCAAAGGTATTTCCCATATTCCTTTCTTTTCTAGATCATCTGGAAACTTTGTTGTCAGTATGTAAAGTATCTTTCAAATTCCTATTTTGATTTGGTTTGTTTGTTTTAATTTCAGTTCTCATTCTCCCTCCAAACTTATTTTATGTCCTTTTCTTCTTCCAGACACACTAAGATGCATTTTACAGCAAAGAAAAACCCAGTATGATACAGCCTCATTACACGTCATACTCTGCAACAATATGATTTTCTTCATGGTTGTGTGTATAGAAAACAGGCCAAAAAAAAAAAAAAGATAAAGAAGAAAGTTTTGATGTTAAGAATGCAAACTCCATTCTGAGAGGTATGAATCTGTGCAGCTCCTCAGAAGTTAGTGGAGATTCACTGTCCATTTACTTTTGAATGAAGTCTGTTCCCTCTAGCAGTGAGTATTACAGACTGATCTATTTCATTGTCTTTGCTATGTTATCAAGTTGTCTTCTTGATAAATTAATAATGTGGTTTTTAAAGACCTACTTGATATTACTGTAAAAGACCCACAATTTAATTAGGGATATTATAATTGCTTCAAGGAAGATACTAGTTCATGTAATTAAAACATAAACTTAGGAACTATTGTACTTACAGTATTTAAATTTCAAGTTATATATTTTTAATTCCATTTGAACAGTGTTTTGTTGTTTGTTTTTTTTCTTAAATACACTACCTCTTTTTTGCAAAGACCATAGTCCTATGGTTCTTTCTTCTTGCTCCTCCTCTTTTTTCCTCTTTTTTTGGTTTTATACTGAGGCGTCCTCAAGTGGACTGTGAGATGAAGGCTGATATTTCTGCCCTTCCATTCCTTAGTATCTTTAAAAGATAGAATGGTTTGACATTACAGGCAATCAAAAACCTTACTTTTGATTTTAAAGTCTTGATTGCAATAATGTGTTGGCTGACATATCTTAGAAGTTTGGTATAGATGAGCTCATGCTGAACATGCTTTTAATTGCCCTTAGTGAGCTCTCGGGATCCGTCTTTCACCTGTGTCTTGTGAGTCCTCCAGATAAAGACCTCTCTCTCTGCTTCCTAATTGCGACTTCCCCTGTCAACATACAAGGTATTCCCTGATCTAATTGCAGAGGAGATAGCTCTTAAAATAGCTTAGAGTAGTGTGCAGAAAGAATAATTTACTACAGTCACTTACTGTAGTGTGTGTCAAGGGAGAGGGGAAACATCTCTTTTCTTTAATTTTGCATTGACATCCACGGTGGCTGCACTAAGGAACCCCAGCCCACTGTGGACTCCCCATCCATATCTAACTGCAGTTCTTTTGGGCATAACAATGGATTATAACAGAGCTTCTCAGCAGGCTCGACTGTCTGATTAAAATGTTACTGCTGTTGTCTGTGTTATAACATAAATTGGGGAACTCCCCCCTGGCCAGAGTGCCAGGAGCCTTTGCAAATTGTGCTTGACAACTGGCCCGTTGGAATCGTTCAGCCCGAATAATCAGAAATGCCAACTTCTGTGCAACTTTGGAGTGCTTCCTAACTGACCTAATTTGGTTGGACAAAATATAGAATCAGTAGCTGTGCTCTGCATGTACTGCAATACAGTTTGTTTTTAAAGCCTTTTCTTTCTTTCTTTCTTTCTTTCTTTCTTTCTTTCTTTCTTTCTTTCTTTCTTTTCTTTCTTTCTTTTTCTTTTCTTTTCTTTTCTTTTCTTTTCTTTTCTTTTCTTTTCTTTTCTTTTCTTTTCTTTTCTTTTCTTTTCTTTTCTTTTCTTTTCTTTTCTTTTCTTTTCTTTTCTTTTCTTTTCTTTTCTTTTCTTTTCTTGGGAGGGACAGGATGAGCTTTGGTTTTCAGTTGTTACAAACAATGCTAACTAGACACAGTCAGAATTTCAATGTACTGGAACAACGCAACTTACACTCGGATCTATTCTTGGCTTCAGCACTTGCGACAAGACCTGGGGACTGAAACTGACTGCCTCAATATCACCACATGTAAAATGAACTTGCTTGAAACTGTGCTTTCAATAAGATAGTAGAATTAAAGTAATTAAATATTCATTTCCTTATTGTTGGAATGCTTCATGGATTAGTGCATTTGGGATTTTGGGGAAACGATCTTCTTTTTCAAATAAAAATGTAAGAAAAACAGAAGAATAAAAGAGTTTTGGACGTCAGATGGCCTATGAGTAATTAGTAATGTGATGTTGTTCAACCAGCATTACCCAACATCACTTGTGTCATCTTTACTAGTAGTTTCAGATGAGAGGCAAAAAAAGAAAAAAAAAGAAAAAGAAAGAAGCTTCCTTGGGGAAATGGCATGGGGAATGAACTCTGTTCTCATCCCTATAAAGAGGGAAGAGGAGACAATTTCTCGAAGAAGGGATAAGATGCTGAATGACAGACTTAAAAGGACCAGCTGATACGTAGACATTAGGGTGTTGAAGGAGGAAGAAAGAGGATGGCAAGCAAATAAACAATAATAAAGGTATCAGTTAAATCACATTTCACGTTCTGAAACCAAACAGATTCTAGGACTGACAGTGGGATTGTCTTGACTTTTCACGTTATTTACCTATAAACACATTACGAGTTGTCACAGAAAACATTGTTGTCACAATTTGATCAGGCATCAAATTCCTGAAGATGAATTGAAGATTGTTATGGGTGCAGCCTGTAACAAAAGTCCGTGATTTTTCTATTGCACTGCATAGCATAGGGGATACAATGATTAACATGTATTAAGAGAAAAACAACCTATCCTGACAAGGTCAAAAGCAGCTCAGGTTTGCCATTGGCAAAAGTCCATCTTCCTGGTCCTTGCTCAGGTTGCCAGTGGAGTATTGCTGTAAGAAACTGTCATTACAGGGAGGTGTGCTAACCCCTGCAAAACGTAGACATAGCACTGCCAATCTGTGTTTGCTCTGGACTGCAAAAGGTGTGATTGCCATTTTGGCACACCCTTTAGGATCCACTAGCTTGGGAGGGCAACCTTGAATCATGACATGGTTGTGGTGCAGAAGTCCCCACACTTCTCACACTCCCAAAGCTGTATTTTGAGATTATTCCTAATCTCTGGGGGGTTTTAGTTCAGCACTTCTCTTGGACACTGTTTTTTATTTTTTTTCCAACATGGCAACAGCTAGTTTGTGAAGTCTCCTCAGCGATCAAGCACAGCACACTCGAATATTTTGTATCTGCTGACTTGGTCTAAATGACATTGCCCAGAACATGCTCATACTACTTTCCTGTGTGGATGCACAAATAATTTACTAACTCTCCTCCTGAAGCAACAACCCTTGAAGTTACTGCTGTTATCTCCTCACAATGTCTTGGCATGACCTGTTTGTGTTTTTTCTTTCCATCTGCAAAATTTTGGAAGACAATTTTCTGTTTAGTTACTTTTTCAAGGCGGGTAGAGCTGGCTGTGCCACACCAGCGATGGGTACTTTACAAGTGTGCTGCTATTCAAGGTCCTGTCTCTGGAGAGACGCTTTGCCTTCGGCTGCTGGGTGCCGTCGATGTTTGTCACCTGCCAGCTCATGCCACAGTCAGGCTGGCTGTGAGCTCCAAAGGGTTAACAGCAAGGCAGCGGTGATGCTGTAATCCTCCAGGGCTGCCAGCACGCTGCACTGTTGTTTTGTCGGATCAGGGAGGTTTGAAGGAGGCTGTGCTGGCTCCAGTAGCTGCCTCAGTCATGTCTGTCATTTTAGGTGTCTGCTCCTAAACAACATGGATGGCGTAGCAGGGACAAAGAATGACTGAAACTCACACTGGGAACGAATCTGTGTCCTTCCCCTCCATACTGCATCCAGAAAATGCACGGCCTCTGAGAAAGAGCCTTCACCTCCTCAGAAAACTAACACAGCGTGTCAGAAACGTGTGCCCTTGGGGCGTGGGGGGGAACAAAACCTCGTTTAACAAACAACCCTCGTCCTGACTGTAATGGTGAAAACAATGCAGGTAAACCCAACTACCCTCTGCCCTACTTCTCTTCTGCTGTAAGCAAATAATTCTCCAGCAAAATAACCAGAGGGAGCACTTTTTCCACAACATTGCTATTTTCTAAAATCTGCATTGACTTTGTCCTTACATTGACATTGCAACCATCTGGTACAAACGGTTTGATATGAAGTGGGGCAAATCCACCCTCCAGCTTCTAAAGAAGTACTCTTAGTGAACCATGCTAGATTTCATTTTTATTTTTAAAAATGCTATGTGCATTAGATTGGGGAGAGCACAAGCCATTTGCAAATGTCAGAGCTGGACTTCAGCTCCATTTGTAAAAATGTACTGTAAGTTCTGGTATTTTTATGGTTTTGTTATCAAAGCATATGACATATTTGTCCACATAAGACCTTTGCAGGATTAAAAAGCAAAAGGAAAGAAAAGAAAACAATATCAAAAAGCACCTGCCCCAAAATTGTTATCTTCTAGGTTGAAAACCTAGGCACAGAAATGGGTGAATCCAAAGTTGCAAAAAAATCTGTGTCTAGGTTATCAACCTAAATCTCTGGATTAGTCTTCTACTTGGGAATCTCCCAAGGTACTGACACCCATGATAGGAAATCCATATTTTCTTGGTTCCATAGGTATGTTTTTTCTTTTGTAAATCTCTGTTACACAGAATACTAAGCTTTGGGATAATCGCTGAGTGAGGAATGCAGCAGGCCAAGGGCAAAGCTGAGACAGCGACCTATATATTCTGGGATTCATCATTCGCATGTCATGAGCCAGTGTTTGCTAGCATCTCAGAGCAAGGACTCTGCTCCAAAGCGTCCCACCAGCATGCCTTCCTCTGGGAAGCTCAGTAAAGGAAGCGTCTGCCACATCTTCCAGTTTTAGTGCGAGAAAGAAAGAAAGGAAAAACCCACAAAGATGGGCCGATCAGATATGGCTGAAAGGTGACTTTTCAGCCTTCTCTATTAGAAGGTCTGGTAATGGATGTTTAGGGAAACATAATAAACAAGGTGAATGTGCTCTTCCTATGGTCTTCCTTTCCGTCTTCTGACAATAACTGATGAGAGATTTTTAGATTTGTATCTTACATTCATCCTGTCACATTTTACAGGACTCAGTAGACCTTTCTGTGAACTAGTCCTTTTTAACCATTTTCCTTTTGACTTTCGTTACATGCTGTGCCAGTGAGCCCCACTGCTTCATTCTGCAGCCCGTGGAAAACACTTCCCTTTGTGATTTCTGAAATCTTAGTCTTGGTAATTTTCACTGGGAGCCTCTTGCTTTCTTCTTTTTATGAGAAACAGTGAATAGTTCTTCTGCTTGCCACTCAAGATACTTTAGTTATCTACTAATCTCCTTGGATTGTACTTTTTTCTGTATTGAAAGGCCTCAGTCTCTGCCTGAGCAAAATCTTTCAATGTTTTTATCATCTTTTGTGTCATCTACTATTCCTTGTCTAATTCTACTATAATATTTATGGGTTAGAATGATCAGAAATACATTCATTATTTAGGCTGTGAGTGCACCATGGATTTGTATAGCATAGATTTGTATAATTTCTATTACATTCTTTACACTCTTTCTGGTAATTCGCAAACTTCTGTTTATCCTTCTGACCAATGCTGGGATTCATATGACATTTTCTAAGAAATATTCTCAGAGGAAAGAGGAAGAAGGCTTCTCACAGTCTCTACCTCCCAAAGACAAACCAATATGGGAAGAAAACATTAGTTTGTTTTTCATGGCTTTAAGCCCTTTCACTGCTGGCTGAAGAAAGCAACACCTCTCCCTTATATCAGGGTTTGGAAGGGCATCATGTAGTGAGGAATACTGCAGATCAAGAGAGACACACATGGGAAAAGCAGGTGGAATTAATGGCATTGCAGCCCATGAATCTCACTTGAAAACTGGGAATAGGAAGAAAATGTAGACTTGTGTGGAGCAGGAAAAAGAGGAGCAGAAAAGCTATGGGTTCTTTGTTTCACTTGGAAGGAAAAGCAACTAGCCTCGATCACAACATTTTATGTGGTGAGATTGGGCAGGGATTGAATAGATTACAAGACCATGTAATGCAAAAGCAAGGGTATGTGTATTAGTGGTTCATCTGACTCCGTGAACAAGAATTGGGACACTTTCCAGTGGCAAACTAAAAGCTTGCATACTTTACAGCTGACTGGAAGCTTAACTTATTAACCATACTATTAAGATAAGATTTAAATGCTGGATAGGATTCTGATTATTTGAATTTATCAATATTGTTGGGATTTGTGAGTTAATCTGGTGTCCCTATCCAAGTGCAATTTAATAGTGGGGCTTTCTTCCAGCTATTTCTTGGGCTAAAAGCAACATGAGACTCATTCATGGCTGTACAGATGATTGACCTTGCTGTCAGACACGGATCAGGAAGCAGGATGTCCTCAGCTGGTGTGTAGGTCGCATCATTGACCTACATACCAGCTCCTTCTAGCCTCCCGGGAAGAGCTCCAGTATTAGGGGACCACACTTAGAGTTACATGACAAACTGTGCTGCCCAGTGCACAGAGCACCACCCTGTGCTCCAGAGATGGCAGGTGTAGGGCAGACCATGCTTTATGTTTGCCCTAGAATAAAGCAGCTCCTCAGCCAGCCAATGGCAGTCTAAATCCAACTTCATTTTTGTCTTCTGCCCTCCCAGTTTCTGGTTTGGGAGAGGATGGGGCTGCATCAGAGAAAAACCAGAGGTTTCCTCCAGCAGGTTTGTCAATGCTCTCTTATTTTCTTTAGCAAGGACTACAGAGATGAGAATTCCCTGCATTCAGCAGTTTCTCCTGTCTGCCTTACAATTGAGACATGTAACACTGCTGCCTGAGCTTCCTTCCAAGGTGTGGTGGCATTGTCACCAGGACACAGAGATGCTTTGTGTATCTCTCCTGTAATTTATGTGTCAAACTTGCAGTAAATTTTTTTCACCATTAATGACTGTCTTGGGTGGAAAGGCCATTAAATAAGAAGTCATTATTACTCATCTGTATATGCATGGGGCTTTCAGTGGGGATGTGTGCTCAGATAAGGAACATTTGAAATGCAGGAGGCGAGCGCTCCCAGACAGACGGCATTTTTCATACTAGCTATAATGCTGCCACACAATTTCCATCTCATCAATCAGGGTAAGAGGGCAGAATCCAGCCCTTAAAATAGCACATTATCACTCTGTTTCTATGAAGGTGATTAGCGCAGGAGATATGGCAGCAACCATTGCTAAGGAAATGTTGAGGTGCAGTTTGTGAGCTGCAGCAGCTCCTGCTGACTTGAAATGCTGCCAACCAAAAGGTTTTATCAGCAGTGCCTGGAGCAGAAGGAACCCAAAAGAAAGTGGCTGGTAGGAGAGGTTTTGTCACATTTGTAAAGAAATGTATCTTTGGAGAGAAATTTACAGTTTGTCACTATTGTAAACATACAAAAGGGGTACTGGCCCAGCAGCAGCAAACTTCTCCCCTCTTTACTGTAATAGGTCACGTAGCTCCTTGGCCTGACCTGCAGTTATAGCTGCAGCAAAGCTAAAGAATTGAGATGAATTAACACTGGTCTCCAGTTCAGGAAGAGCATTAACTTCCCCAGACACTCTTGGCCAAATCCATCCCTAGTATGACATCATTTGAGTTACATCAGGCTTAATTTTGTCCCAGATATCTGTACTGGCTTTCACAGCAACAAAACTTTCCCCCTACTTCCAATGTAAGGATGGTGAAACGAATTAGGTCAAAGGAGACTAAACACTGGATAAAAACCTTCATCCTAGTCAGAAGTTTTGCCTGCTTGGGGACAGGGTTTGGCTGGCTATGGTAATCATGGGGTGGTTCCAATGTACTCCAGACATTGCATAACTGCTGCTTTAATTTACTGTGAATGTTATTCAAAGCTGAAGTTTTAATTCTTCTGAACATTAAAGCTTGCAGCTGGGTTAAACTCCTCCTCATAAGTCACTGTATATTATATTCAGAGAAGTAAGGGATTTTTTTTTCTGTTCACAAGTTTAATAATTCTTTTTCTCTCTTAGCTGGATTTTCTTAGATTTTTCTTTTCAAGATCCATATTATGTGCATGTACTTCCTCCATCACCATGAAGTTTTCCTGTTCTACCATTGACTTCTCTGAAATCTCCAGATACCAGGTTAATTTCTGGGTGGGGTACTAGCTTTTCATCCCATGTCAAAACTCAGCTTATAATCATCCCATTAGAGCAGGAACAGGTATTTTACATTCTGACTCTCTTAAAATTTGTTACACTGCACATGTTTCAGTGCATTCCAGATTGAAATTCTTGACAATTCAGTCCTGTAGTAAAATTGACAATCACAAATTTTGCTTCAGATTAATTTAATTAATTACTTGATTATCATAGTTACAAACAGTTTTAAAAATTACTTTTAAAAAAGGTTCTCTTCTTTAAAAGATTTTTACCATATAATTTTTTTTTCAAACCTGCTCTGCCACCACTCTTCAAAATTTTATTTTCTTGTGTGCTCTGCAAGAACATACTCTTCGCTTTCACAGTTCATTCAACTGAATTCTGGTCACTGGACCAAGAAGTGTAAAGATACATAGCAGCAGCACAGATAATTTGTTTTTCCATTGGGTTTACTTATTTTCCCATTGCCTCTTTGCTCTTGACTCGCAGAGGTACAGATTCTACCTCAAAGAACAGCACCAGGAGGTAAACTGCCTTTTCTTTAAAAGATACATATGGCTTTTAGTGGAGCCCCTTGTGAAGGTCAAATGGTGTTGCTTCTTATTTCTGCTGACCTATTCCATCTCTAGGCTGCTTTAAAAAATCATGATGATTGTTCACAAGAAGGAAAACTCAACTGTGGGATCTTAACAATTAGTTGCAGAGAAAACTTTCTTGTCATTAAAGTCATGAAATGGATTCTGAACACAAGGAGGCAGAAAATCTGTTGAGAAAAAGTAATGTGGAGTTTACTAAGGATAGTTTGCCATCATTTTGAAAGAAAGGAATCAACAAGTCAAGTTCAGAAATAGTAATATAACCTACTTCAGTTATATAAAAAGAGTCTGGTTTGGCTTTGTTGTGATCTTTTTACAGTAGATAATGTGACCACAGTTTTCTCAGTCCAAGCGTTCTGCTAAGATTTTCAGGATTTATTAAGCTACCCCTTTTTTTTTTTTTAATTTCATGAGTATTTATGTTTCTTAAACATTTAGTAAAGAAAGAAGAATGGCTCATTTTTACAATTGCACAATACTATTATATTTACATTTGTCTCCCCTTGGCAGAAAATTTACAAGATTGTAAACTGCATTATTTTAAAGTTTCTTCAGGAGAACTGGGTGCATTACTGTAGCTCAGATTTCCTTCAGAGAAGACATTAGGAGTAACACCAACATGCTTCACAAATTTGCCAAACTGTTAATTGAAAGTAAGGCAATGTTTTATTTCAATATCCTTTAAACATAATGTCATAATTTTTCTCTTGGAATTTTGCTTAATTTTTTGATGTTTCATTTAAAAAAAAAAATGCTTAATGCTGATACAAAATTTTATTTGCCTAAAAGGAATGCTCCTTTTTGACAGAATGAAGTACTGTTTTTAAAATCCTTTTGGGCTAACGTACAATTAAAATTCTATAGATTTATCTTGTTTGTTTTTCTTTTCCAAAAGCACAAGTAACATGAGGAAGTAAGCTATAACAAAATTCTGCTCTGTTTTCCCAATATAATCTAAAATGGACTCTTTAAAAATGAAACTGACTGTCTTGTATAAATCAGTGATTTTTTTTTTTCCTCCCAGATATGAGCAGCGTTCAGTGCTTGGCACTTACTTACCCATCTTTCATCTTCATATGCATTGTCTGATCATACAAATGGAACAGATTTAAATCCTTTGCGCAACCACAGCTGTAGCATGTGAGACTGTGCTAATGGAAAGGAGGAGGGAATGGGCCTACAGCTCTGTTACTTCTCCCATTAAAACCAAACCTGCAACTTTTATATGAAGGTCTAAAATCTGTTAATGAAGGTACTGACTCATCTGTTCTCAAATCAAGCCTTCAAATTAGTTTTAGTGCTCTACAAGAGCCAAGAAAAGAACTTTGCCTGTTCCAAAGCAATGCCCAAGCCTTGTTTCTTCTAGAATTCAAACAAACTGAAAAGCATTTCTCTGAAACAGCCGACTGAGAACTCTGGGTAATGATGGATGAATAAAGATGCTCAGCATCCTGCTTTCCTTCAGAATTCCTGTGTACAGTACACTGTAGCGAATATTTACATTTCAATACACAGATTGCTCTTTCAAAGCTGTGTTTTTTGAGCCCTGGAGCTGCCCAAAGATGGTTTGGGCTTTACTGGGGATGCAAGTATGATTTAAAAGGGGGAAGTTTGTTTTATTCCCCTGTCCCAAAACTGTCAGGAATATCTGAGTGTGACTCCTTTGCTAAGTGAATAGTTAACTATGCCTCTTTCTTGACAAATCTTCTGAATGTCATGGCACAATAATACTACTTGAAGTTATTTAATTTATTAAAAAGAAATACGAGTTCATGTGACGGATATGAGTCTATGTTTAAACATTAAATGCTACTGGATGCAAAACAGTGAAGTATCTCTACTGTCACCTTTTCCCCTCTATTGGAAAAATATCACCTTTTGTTAGGGTGATCTCTTGTTTATCATGATATCAGTCAATGAACTGAATAGAAAGAGAAGGGACAGCTAAGGCTAGATACTATCTTAGATTGGATGTCTTTGCAGAGGTTTCTAAATTTGCATGAAGGATGTTGGGGTTACTCAAAAATCTGTGTAAGTGGTAATGAACAAATCTATTGTGAAAGTCTCTCAAACAACATGATTGGCTTGTATGTCTTCACAGTAGTCTGTAGCACAAGGTGTGTGGGATATGCATTTTTTACTGATTGGACTAATCAGATCTTGCTAACCCTTCTGCATTAGAGAAGCAATATTACGACGTGCTGGGCTAGAGTCTGCATATATATGCAGGAGTGCCCTTCTCTGGGAAAAAAAAAAAACCAACATGTGTGTCCTGAAAAGTTTATAAACTGGGAAGCAAAACTTAAAAGTATTAAAAAAAAAATAAAAAAGAGCATGAAGATGGTATTAGACCAAGACAACAGAGAAAAAACCCACACAAAAGCATCAACCCTATGCAATGTTTTAAAGATGCTTTAATTGAACAAAAAAGCAACCATCCAACCAACCAACAAATCAAAAAGCTAAATCTACAGTTCCTCATCCACAAGGACTCCAAAACCATTGCTCCTTGGAACAGCACAAACATGTCATAACTGGTGCAGAACTCCAAGGAGAAGGTCAGGTTGCATGAGGTAATAAACTGGGAGAAGCACCAAGAGTTAATTTTATGCATGTGAATGAAGTGTGCACAAAATAAATACAATGGTAATGTCTCTATCTATAGTTCTTCTGTTAAAGAACTGGTGTGCTGGGATAGAGGTAACTTTCTTCACAGTGATCAGTGTGGGGCTGTGTTTTGGATTTGTGCTGAACACAGGGTTGATAATGAAGAGGTGTTTTCCTTTTTGCTGAACCGAGCTTGCACAGAGACAAAGCCTTTTGTGCTTCTCATACTGCCACACTGACAGGGGGGCTGGGGATACACAGGAGGCTGGGAGGAGACACAGCCAGGACAGGTGACCCCATCTGACCAAAGGGATCATCCAGACCATATGATGTCCTGCTCAGTATATGAAGTGGGAGGAAAAAGGAGGAAGAGGGGGATGTTTGGAGTGATGGTGTTTGTCTTCCCAAGCAACCATTATATGTGATGGAACCCTTCTCTCCTGGAGAGGGCTGAACACTTGCCTGCCCATGGGAAGAGGTGCTTTGCTTGTGCATGGCTTTTGGTGTCCCTGTGAAACTGTCTTTATCTCAACCCTTGAGTTTTCTGGCTTTTAATAATCTGATTCTCTCTCTGATCCCGCTGGTGTTGGACTGAGCAAGTGGCTGCCTGGGGCTTGGCTGCTGGCTGGGATTAAACCACAACTGCTTTAGTTTGATAAGTATGAAACCTTATGGAAATTATTAGTACAGGCAATATTAAAGAGGATAAACCTCTCCTACACCGAGTAGTCATAGTGTCCTATGTGAAACATAGATAACTGTGAAAACTACTCTGAGACTGAAGACTTCTGAAGACAATGTTTTAGCTTGGAAATAAAAAGGGAAACCAGTCTGAGCATTATACAAAGTTCAAAATTCCCAGAAAAATTCTAGCTTGAAGCGAGCAGGCATACTTGGTGTTGGGGTTGAATCTAGAGCACTTTCAAATTAATGGAAAGATTCTCATTGTCTTCACTGATGAAAGTGTTAGGATTTTAAGAAAGTATAAGGACTGGGAGAAAGATAAACTTTTCATTATATTAATTAGATTTCAGTTATCAGCTATTGAAATATTTTAAATCTCTGTGCATCGGATACGCTTTTTAAAAATGGCTATGAGAACCCAAGATGTCCCTTTCTGTTCTCTTCTCCTATCTGTTTGATCTATTAACATTCCACAACAGATTATTATTTTACATACATCCACTATAAACCTCAGAAGGACTTTTATGCTGGCCATGGCATAGCAGTACAGCTAACATGCTGCTATTCTACCCTGTACAGAGATTTAATGGTCAATAAAGAATAAGGGAGACAACCTTTATGTGGTCCCATATAAGGGAGTGAGAAATAGGAACATGCTGCATTCTTCACATTGGAGGAGATTAACCTTTAGTGTTGGGGGTGAATGATTAATTTCACTGATACAGCTTGTGTGCTGAATTAAAATCCTTTGGAAATGTTTGGAGAATAAGATATCCTCTTGTTTCTGAACATGTGTTTTCAAATTTTAACTACATGGTTTACAATTACTTATTTATGTAATTCTGACAGCAGCCCAGTGTTGTGCAGAACTGAAAGAAATCCCAGGTCTCCATGTCAAATCATTATTCCTAATATTTTTGAGAACTTTGGTTTTTACATTTTTAACACTGTCAGAGAAAATCCATTTGATAAATTAGAAATACATTTTATTTCAAATTGTTGAGGAAAAAATTTTGAAAAAACAAGGTAAAATTATCTTTGGGGTGTTTAGACTTGTTAGGAGTAAAAATAGATGATTGTCAAATATTCATCACTGTTCAGTGGTTTCCATGGAACCTTTTTCTGTTAGAAACAAAATTTGTGGTGTCCTGAACACAGTAGCACCACTGCACTTACTGTTAAAAAGGCGTCACATTTCTTCTTTGCAGTAAAATTGGGGAATGTCAAGTATGTTGCATGAAGAGTGGTGTTTTTAAAAAACTGATGCTAAATTTTGCTCTGATAGTCAAAATCAATGGAGTGGTTTGTCCTTCTAAATTTAATTGTCAATTAAATGGAACTTCCTTTTCAGCTGATATGTTTTTCAATAGGTAGCAAAATTTCTTTAGCCTTGTTTTATGTACAAACACCTTGATAACAGCATGAAAGAGCTCTGTCTGTAAAACTGAATTGGCCCCTTTATTATGAAAAGTATTTATAAAGATGTTGCAGTAGAAGCTGCAAACTTCTGGTTGCAGCTGAAGCCTTCCCTGCAGCAATCTCTTCTTTCCCTTTGTGTTTCAGGAATGTTAAAACAATCCTATTCCAGAAATGCATGTTTACATTTGAATTGAAAATTAAATAAAATTTATAACCTATGAAATTGGAGACATTTTTTCCCTGAAAAAGTATGAAAGTCATTCCATTAACTTCAGCAAAAGTATTCCTGCTTTGTAACAATGTGCAAAAGGGGACAATTCAGCTCTGGTTAGAAATACTCTGTATGTGCTGGATGGATCTGTTCTGCTGCAGGAATAATGTTTCTTTTTATCCTAAAGAGTAAAAGATGGCAAACATAAAGGAGTAGGTTAATACCTTATAATGACAGTGTGTGCTTCTCAGAGATGGTAACTATGTTTATTTCTAATTGACACCGTTTAGCTCTTCTGAAAATGGGTCATTTTCTTCAACCATTGAAACACCCAGGACTGATTTACAGACCTATGAAATTAAGTATCTGGAGTTTCTATTGATTTCATGTCTTAAAATCTGGCCTTTTATTTATTTAGCTGCTAATTGAAGCTAAGCCACTAACTTAAAGATCTCTAGCTTGAGAATTTCACTTGGGGTCTTGAATACAAATGCTTTTTGTAAATGTGAAGATTGGAGAAACTGGGATATCCTCAGTCTTTCGCTGGATGTTTCAAATATTTCTTTTTGATTACTTTCAGTCACATTCATTTTGTGTTTTAAACAGGTGCATATGTTGACTTAGGTGAAACATAGCCAAAAAAATCCAGTATACTTTCAAAGCCACAAAACATTGCATGAAAATTTGAAGGGACCAACAGATTTGATAATGCCTTAAGAAAAAAAAAAAACCAAAAAAACCCCCAAACAAACAAAAAACCCACAAAAAACAACAAACAGACTGATCAGATTGATTTATATAATACTTCTCTGGAGACATGTTAATATATCATTAATGTCCCAAGGTGTTGTTCTTAACCCTAATTTACATACAAACTTTTAAAAATACCTGTACCTGCATCCTAGATATTGAAGAGGCAAGGCAAATGTTTTCAGGAACAAAAACACTGAGCAAAGTATTTTGTCTGGAGTATATGCCTATAGAAATAATCTAGTGATTTCCATTAAAACACTTGTCTCTGTGTGTTTCAGAAGGTGTATTTGCCAAGTACTGAATATATACTTTAAAACTTCTTCGTTTTGAACTTTGTGTTGTAGAAACATAGTGTTATTAAATGGAAAAACCCATGTTAATGCAACATTCAGGCTGAAATAATTTAGTTGGCATGTCTGAAAATGAGTGTTTCCCATAATATCAGAATATACAAAATTCATTAAACAGTAGCCATATGTTTTAGGGAATAGATTAACAACGGTAGTGAGGAAAACATTTACCTGAAAGACAGAGAGGGAAAAGAGCTGGTGACATGATCCAATCCTGCAGCCAGATACCTGTGCTTGACTACACAACCAGTTCTTCCTGCTTTCTTAAATGGACATATATAATGACATACAGAGAGAGGGTTTTCTCTATCGGGATACAGCTGTGGGGTTTGTCTTCTCTAGGTAATTACCAGTTTCATAAATTTCCATCTTTACATGTGTGATTCTATCAAATCAATCCTATGTAGTAGGGACATGCTTTTATTCTTGTAGTCAAGGATAATCTTATCATTGAAAAACCAAGAAAGAGGGAGTCTTTAGGAGGGGAAGAAGGAGAAATCCTCTTGCATCTGAAAATTATCTGTCTCTGTGGACTTGGCATCTGGACTTGTACCATGCTTCAGTAGCTTAGGCATTCATCCTGTGACAGGCAGGAATAAATGTTGTAGAGGTGCTGGTCTCTCCTGACTTTAAACAAACACCTAGGTGATTTCTGTATACTAGATACCAGAATTTTTAAGGTGTTGAAGAGACCCCTTGGCAAATCACTAATTTAAGGCTCCAGAGAAAATTCTGTGGTGCTTGATCTTTTCTGTTAGAAAATCCCATTCTTCCCTTTATGTGTTCTTAAGGATGTCTTAAGGATGGCCACCTTAAGTGATGTTCCTGTCACTGATATTTAGCATTTCCTGAGATTGCCTGTAATTTTAACTATGCAAATTTCATTGAGGATTTAATAACAGACTAGACACGTGTGTGTGGGAGAAGTGCACGTAGATTTGGGGTTCTTTTTCCTTAATGCTGGATATTTGGCTAATGATTTATCCAGAAGTTCTTCAGCTTGAAGAACTTGCTAGTCTGGTTCTTTCTCTTTTGCAGAGAATTTGGAAGTTTAATAGCTATTCAGCTAATAAGTGCTATACTTCTGCTACAAATGTGGGCTAAGGAAAAGGCTTTTTGCAAAAGTATTACTTATTAGTCTTGCCCTTCTCCTGCTGATAAAGAGTGCCTAGTAACTTCAATCAGAGAAATATTAATTCATTACAAATAAGGATTTTCAGGTGTTCCATGCTTCTGAATTGAGCCTGTAATTTGTGTACCAACATGACTATCAGTTTAAAATGCTGTGGGTTTGGGAATGACATTTTTATGCATTTTCATTTTCTGATAGAAATAGACTGATTTGACATTTACTGCTGTAAATAATTATATTCTATGTCTAGACAAGTTATTTTGCAAATGATGTATTCAGGTTTAGCAAACAAAAGGTTCACCATACTTTTCTCTGTTAGGCCAGCATATCTTTGATCCAAACCCCAGCATTATTTTTAAAACAAGCAAGGATAACTCTGTTAAATTCAGTGAATCTGGTCTAAATCTCACTGCAGTTGTTGTGGCTATTTCCATTAATTCCTATGGGCCTTGGATTAGGTTCTAGGTTTTGAAGGAGTCAGAAGTGAGTGGCTAAACACAAATACAAAAATTTTTTGTTATACCTTCCTTTTCCCACACATTTGAACACTGCCTCATAATTCTCTGTAAAGACAGACCACCATCAAACAGAAACCAAGAATAAGAGGTTTCATTTCAGGAAGTGAGTGTTTCCAGAAAGCTGTGAACACCTTAAGGTAGTGTTATAACATGGAAACTATCTTGCAATCTTAACCACTGTGGTCAATGATGTTACCTGGTATAATTAACTTGCAAAGTGGGCTAAAATGCTAATTCACTTGGACACTTCGCAAAAACTGGCTTAAGCATCAGATCAAGGAGGCGGAATAACTCTGCATTTTGTCTTCTTGATGATCTCAATATCACAAAATGGCTGCACTGCAGCAAGTCTTAAATTCTCTTTTGCATCTGCAAAGTCTTATACTTTAATAAAGACTAATCACTTGCCAATTTGATTTGAAGAATGTACAAGAACAAATGCCCATCTGTAAAGAAAATGCATAAATATTTACATTGAAATAGATTAACCAAAAAAACCCAAAATTATTGAGGCATTATTTGTCTGTGAAAAGTACTCATGGTCTGAGATCATTCATGTCAGAATTGACATGATTTTCATAATTCTGGGAAAAATATCTTAAGAAACGATCAAGGTATGACTTGTAGTTATCATGTGCTCTCGCATCTTAATTCCAATGTGTGTGTTTCGACACGTCGTATGTCTATGACTTCTGTAATAGTGATAGGGAAACCATACCAACTGGAAGATTTTTGAGGCCATTCATCACTCAGATTTAGTGAAAATTCCTCAGGCTGTAATGTGGTCATTGCTAGTTTAAGTAGATTTCTTTCAGACATATTCTCCAGGGAGTTATCAGAAGCCTTAGTAGTTTTCCATGACGTAGCGAAAAGATTATTGAAAGAGGTGTGAGCTAAACACGCAAAAGATCATGATGGCAAAGCAGAGAGAAGCAGCAGAGGAAGCAGCAGTTAACATTTTGCTAACTGAGTTGCTCAGCTTAGTGAAGTCTGAATGGCAGAGATAGCCTGTAATAGCACCCGTGTGTGATGTGCATTGGTATTGTTGAGCAGTTTAGCTACCATGCTATTTCAAAGAAAGCGAGCAGAGCTCTCTCTTAGCAACCAAGGGTGCAGTTTCACATTACACCTAATACACTGTGACTGCAAGCTGCTGAGAATATGAGCAGTCCCCATCCACTACCCGCAGCTGTAGCTTCCCACACTCTTCCTTCCTCTCAATGTAGTGATTGTCTGGCCGTAGGGCAAAATACCTCAACTTTCTGATCTGAAGGAAGACAAATCTTTATCTTTCTTTCTCTTTTTTTCCCCCCCCTCTATTTTGTGAAGGATGATTATTTCTCAGGGCAGCAAACCAAGCCAACTCCGCTTGCAGCTGTGTGACTGCAGGAGCCAGGGTAAATGTAGGGTTAGCAACCCACAGCGGGGCCAGGAGGGCTGTTTGAAGTGGTCCCAGATAAAATACCAGACCTGCCAGTTAGGGAGGAATCAAGTTCAGACCTAGCTTGCAGCTATACCACAATCAGTACCTATCATTACATGACATCAGATAAAGGCATATTATACCCAAGCTTAAGGTCAATTTTATACTCTCTTCAGCACATTTCCACATCAGGCTACTACACGCTGCTTTAACTTCAGAGAATGTTCTCACCTGAGAGGGCTTGTTATCATATCCTGTGTCCCAAAAGGTGGACTGAAACATAGGTCTAAATGTTTTCTTAAATGAGGCTTTAGAATCTAGTTCTGCAGCAGCAGGATTAGTTACTGTTCCAGAAATATGGTTTAGCTGGCTTCTCTGATACATCCACAATGAGTCAGAATGGCTTTAAGAAGTGGATAAATTTTTAAAACTCCAAATTTCCTAGTTTCTAAAATGCAAAATGATTGAGATAATTGAAAAACTCTGGATCCCTCCAAATAGGGCTAACTCAGGAGATCTCCTGTATTTATGATACTGTTCAATGCTTCTGTTCCAATACGAAGTCTGAAATGTGGCCTGAGCATATTTCTTACTACTATCTAAAATTTCTTAAGTCTCAGCGCACTTTTAAGAAAGGATAAAAGATATATTCGAATTCAGAGCTCTTTAAGAAAGACTCCATAACAGAAACACAGAAAGAAGTGAGCAGGCAAAGATGCAAATTGGATATCTAGTAGCATAAAGGAAATATTCCCATTTTTTTCAACTAGAAGAACATAAGACAACAGAATTTACATAGGAAGCCCCAGGAGAAGCAGAAATTGAATCCAGGCATTCTGAATGCCAGCCAAGAGGTTCATCTTTAGTTTGTATTCAAGAAAAAGAAAATGAACAGAAAAAAATTCCAGTGTTAATTTTCTGAGGTTTCAAAATATTCCCCATTCCATGAAAGCCAAAAGCTTTTGAAAATTTTTAAGTAAATGCCTAAGGAATCTCTACTGCCATATCGGATTTTTAATGACTTGTACAAAGTGAAAGGAGTTTCAGCAAGGAAGTCTGACCTCTGATTTCCTCATTCTGTTGCTTTTCTGCAGTCCTCAGGGCCTTTTATTGCGTGTCCCTACAATACTCACCAGGTTGCAGGCAGCATTTAGCAGCATCATATGGCACAGACAGTTAAGCAGTATATTCTTGATAGGTATTGTCCTGATGTAAATGAGCTGTGGCAGCAAATCCCAACTTTTATCTCTCACATCCCATGCCGGCAGTCCAATCACCGGACCATGAGCTATCCAAGAGCAAATGAATCAGGGCTTCTCGTTTCTATCAGAGATGTCATCCTGTCAAAAGCAGGAGCACAGTCTCAGCTGTCACAGCGAGGACAGTGAAAGTGATTTCAGACACTCTTTTAAAAGTAGAAACTGAAGTCAGAAGATGCCCATGAAGCTTTGTTAATGAACAGTTCTTTGTTTTTAATAAAAGGTGTTAATAAACTGGGTGTAGGGCACGAGGAGAGAGACAGATTACTGCCTAATTCTTCAGAATGGGTTTGAGCTGTGCCGACTCCATATCCTGCCTGGGATGTGCAGAGACAAATAAGCTACTCTTTGTCCCTGTTGTGTGTCCTTCCAACAGGGGCTTGTCACTTAAGTGCTCCTTTGCTTCAGAGGAATTATAGCTGTATAGGGGTGTGAAATAGCTGTGAACAAGAAAGGAATGTGATATAAATTGTTCTATGCAGAACTCAAACTTAGCTTGTAGCTGCCTCTGTGAGCACTTCTGCAACCACCTTTTGCCTATTCCCACAAAAAAATGCCTGAATTATGCATTTTTACATTCCCTGGATAGCTAAACCATGTCACTGACTTCAGCTGAAGTAATTTTGACCTCATGAATGCATTACAAATGGTTTGTTAGGGGACCACCAGGGGATGTGAGAGCAGATGGCTGCTCAAACTGAAGCTTCAAGGAGATGATGATGTGATTTAGAAGTATCATTGCTCCCTGTCTTCTTCTATTTAGAGGACCACTAGGAAAAACTATCCTATCTCTCCTCCTACTTTCTCACCCCATGATGACAACAACAACAACGACAACACCACCACCACCAACAACAACAACAACATCCTTGGAGTCCTTAACACAGAAAAGCACACATTGCCCAAATTACAAGAGATGGTTACTGTAGGGGAAGAGTCTAGAGACTAGAAAAATGAAAATGACAAAGCCAAGCCCAGTTACCAGAGAGGCTTTGAGGAGTTAACAGCAGGCAGATATCAGAAAATCAGATCTCGGAAAATCCCCCAAAGAGGTAAGGATTTATGTGGTTAAATCTGATGGAAGGATTTAGTGGAAAGGGTCACTGGTCTAAAAAGGTAAGAGGAGTGGAAAATCTTTCAGCAGGGAACAAAGCTGCAAAATAAATCAAGATTAGATCAAGAGTAAAACCAGAAGGAGTTTGCAAAGAATAATAATGGAAGAAAAACTAATATATGAGTGAGAAGAGGAAGTTCACAGGAGGTGTAAAGAAGGGAGTTCCTATTAAATACTTCAGGAGAGATCTTCACTTTTTTGTGCAACTGGAAACAAATCCAGCAATCATTGTAGGCTGAGCCCAAAAAGCTCTCTGTACCCCTGCCAAGAAATTAATAATATGAAGACTCTTCTCTTCTAAACAGAAGGATAAGATTCTGAAGAAGTCTGTAGCATTTTTGCAGAGAGGACATAAACCAGAAATGTTTCAGAGTCCATCTCTGGCTGCTTTAAGGGAGCAGAAGGAAGTGAGCCATATTATGGACTGTGTTACAACAGCAAATGTAAAATATAGCATTTTCCTTTCAAATATCTTATTTTTTGTCAAGGACACATCATAAAAAAATAAAAAGGAAGAGATTAAGTCCCTCAAGAACTGAATGGGGTTGGAAAACAGTCTAAAAATACAATCTGAATCTGATGTAGACATCAAGTGACCATTATACTGCATAGCAAACTTATAGGTGAAATAAAGATGGAAATTAAATACAGGGATAAGAAGACAACAAATTTGAAGAAAAAAAGTCACAAATGGATCTGATTAAGACTGAAGAACAATATAAAGGAGAGAATTTGAAATGAAAGATTAAATACTAGAGACAAAATAAAGCTTCTGGAAATGGATGTAAGAAAAGGGATTTTCTGAGGCTGGAAGGAAAGCATTGGCACAATCATATCAGAGAAGTGAAGCAAGATGCCAATCTTCAACAAATATATCACAGGGCCACAGCTTTACCCATGTTTTCAGTCAAGAACTTTCCACTGGTCCCTTGAGAAAAGGCTAGCAACCCCTCTCTAGAGGAGGCCTAGAGAAATCGAGATTTATTCTCTTTTTCTGCAGAAAGGAATATTTGCATTCCTGGATGGTGTCAAGGGGAATGAATTAAACAGTCAGGATATGTTGACATGGAATTAAATTAAGGCAAATTGTGACTTCCATCAGAAATTTTATGGCTCTTATATACACTAGAAAATGCTTTGAAACCAAAACCAGTGAAATCACAATATCTTGTCAAGACCTAGAGGAAAGCCAGATCTTCAGTGGTTCTTTTAAAGAATGAAATTTCTATTAAAATAAAATCCATACTGTTGAATATTCAATCTCCTATAAATATTTGTATCCCTTAAGTTGAGAGAAAAAGAGTCATATCTTGAAAAAATAACTTAAAAAAAATAAAATAATATTGGAAGAATGATAGAACCTAGGAAAACTACTTTTATAATTTTTCAAAAACCTGGATGAAAAAGGACTTTCCAAATAGCGGAGTGGTATTCCACTGCCATTTTGCCATTACAAAAAAAAAAACAAAACAACAAACATTTAAAAACATGGAAACTGAGCCTTTGCTCTTTCTTGAGTGGGAGAGGGGTGTGGCAATTCTACTGGATCAAAATACTGTGTGTCTTAAAAATCAAGTTGCTAGATGAAAGACATAGGTGCTTCTGATCGAATGTTACCTAAAGGAAATTTTTTTTTTAAATCCTGTCTTAAATGTTTCCTCTTTCATTTCTTTGTAAATCTCTTTCATTTTCTTACAGCATGCAGGAAAGGGGAAATTAACTTCCAGGGGAATTTTAATGAAGTCCTAGGTTCACCTGACAAGAGCTCAGGATAGATAACTACTGTCCAGAGCAGGGTATTTAGAAAGGCTACAAATTTATTAAGAGTACTTGGTCAGAATAATGCTTGGAGGATGATGAATCATAATTTTAGAAACTGCATTTACTCTTTCATACCATATACTACATATATCTTATAATATCTTGAAGGATAATACATGTACTTCAGTATCTTGATATATAAACTTACCACTAAATTTTTTGCAGTGATCTCAGGTGGTCTGAGTACTTCCTGATAGATCTGATCTGGGAAGCTTTTTGGATTCAACCAAGATGATATTCATAGAGAGTGAAGGCAATGCCTTTATGTGACCAATTAAAAGTACAAAAACTAGAGAGTGATTCTCAGAGGTATTTAGAAGCCAGTGGTAAAAGTCACATTAAAAAATGGAATGTATGATGGCAAGAAAAAGAATTAAGAGGCATTGTTGTCCATAAAGCTTTCACCCAGAATACAAGATGAACAATATTTAATAAATACCTGTTTTGGAGAGTAAGAAATGGATGACTTTAAAAATCTAAGATAAGTGAGGAAGCAGTCCAGGCTGTTGACTGAAGCTGAGATTTACAAAAGCTTTAAATAGATTTCTCACTCCTATATTAATGGATATTTCACGTGACTGGGCCAGGATGATGCTTGCTTGTCTTAGAAGGGAAGCAGGGAGAAATGTAGCATACAAAGAGAAGAGAATGTATGGCAGCTATTTGTTTTATAGGTTTTTTGTGAAAATATTTTCAGATTGAAGAATGAGTATTCTACAAGTGACTATACAGTACAAAGTGTTTGTAGTCTTACTTGTTAATATTGTTTTAGATAGATGAACTGTGTACAGCTAAACAAATATTTCAAACAGCTGTATTGTGTTGCAACATTTCCCTGCACACCCAAAAAATGTGCACTCAATTATAAGGGAGGATCAGTGAAGGAAAATTAGAATATCAGTTGCATATCAATTGCGTATCAATATCAAATGGAAGATATCTTTTAAAAAATTTCATGGGAAATAGGTGAAAATTTCCTGCTTTAGGCAAGAGCTCTGTAACTTCGGAAGAGAAGTTTTGCTGTAAATGACAATAGATGTAATTGAGGTGAGGCACAAATGCAATCTGTTCAGGAAGAAGAATCTGGAGTGTTAAGTTTTTTAAGCTGGAAGTATTCAAATTGATAACAATGATAAACAGTTATTAAATACATATTACCACTTCAATGTCGTTGTATCTGGGACTAATTTTGTGACGGTAATTTTGTTGACAGCCTTGCACAGCCCTGGATTTACTGTGGCCATCCACCTGTCCTTCTCCTGAGGACCGAGATACTCCTATGTGAGACCTGTGTGCTCCGACAGTGGGGAAGGAGACTGGCTGGGCCACTGTCCTTGTGGCTCGACCGATTCTCTTGGGAAAGCTCCATCAGAGCAGAGCTTGCGTGCACGTAGCCACGGGATGCCAGAAGAGAAAGCTACAGTGAAAAGGCTGTTCTGGGGAAAGGATGGTTCTGTGCCCCAGCTGGTGGAGAGGAGATATTTACTGCACATTCAGCCCCCAAGTGAGCTTGGACTACCTAAGCATGGACGGTGCTGCAGAGAGAACACCCCTTCCAACCACATCTAGAACCCCACTGACCTCTCATTCAAAAATCTTGATATTACTATGATACCATTAATGGGGAGAAGTATTATGAAGGACTCAGCCTTGCAGTCCATAAATGAATGCTGCCATGAGGGGAGTTCACTACTGGATGGGACAAAAGATGTCAGGTTGAATTGCTATGAGAGAAGAAAAGAAGAGGAACAGATGAAGTGTAACAGATCCTGGCCTCTGAGGCAAGTAAAACTTCATTATGCAATTTGCCTAACCTAGAATTTTTTTTTTTAACTATTAAAAAAAAATCAACAACCCCCCCCCTGCCCCCCAACCGTATACTTTTGGGCTTTTTTTCTCCACATAACGCGCTTGCACCACATGAATTTCTTCTCACTATTCCCCTTTTAAATCTCTAATACTTTCAACTCCATGTGATTCCTGTGCACTCACTTCTGTTTGGCCATCATTACGATTTGCTTGTATTTTAGTCTCCCAATGACTTTTTTAAATGTCAACTTGTAATTCTACTTTGCACTCCAAAGAGACTCTCCTCCTGCAGCCTATCAGACCCTTCTTAGAGGGGTTGAAACAGCTAGCAGGGGCAAGTGATAGCAAAGTGCAGTTAGCAGTAATTATCCCAGAGAGTGGTAATACCTTGGGCCTGTTCCAGACTTGCAGACAGGCAGCTGAAGTCTCAGCTAGTCATAGCCTTTAGAAAAAGATTGTGTACGGTTGAGCAAAAACTCTGTTTGAGCACTGCAGTGTGGGACAGGTTCTTGGAATAGTTTCCTGTGGAAAATTTCATTGCTAGTGCACACTGTCTTCCGTCCAAAGTATCCATGGCAATATAAAATATGTTGCAGCTTTAGTATGGAGAGAGAAGTTGAAGCTGGATTGAAGACAGTTTAAACAGGAAATTCACATTTCAAAATGCTGTATATGTAAAACAACTCCTTTTTCACTGGTTCCTGTCGAAGAGGCTGCTGTTGTTTAGCTTGCCTTCTTATTATTTGCTTTAAAAATAGCCTATATATTTACAAAGGCTCAGTCTACATACAAGCCTCATTTAACCTCCATTTGCTACCATTTGCACCACATTACAAACTCATTTACAAAGTGAATGTGAAAACAAATGTGACCCCTATGGAAAGCCTCGCTGAGCCTGTGTGTGATTGCAGCCGTGTGCAACAGCTCATAAATGGTGTCGGCTGGAGACTGTGCTTAAGTACTACAGCACAGGAGCTTATCATTTCCGTAACCAGATTGCAGCATCTGTATTCCTCTTGCCCCTTTTCCTGGCGCTGTTAAGCCCGAGAATTCTTTCTAGAGCAGTCATCCTAAAAGCCAAATAGCTCCTCTGGAACAGTTCACGATGCTGTCATCTTTAAAATATGCCATTGTGCTGTAAAGCACTCTTAAGAGCTGCAGTGTTCTGGCTTGTGTGCTAACGCTGAAGTACAGAGGAAAATCAAACCTAGCGTCACCAAAATAGTTGCACTGACAGGTGAGCGGTAGGAGCAAAGTCAAAATTTGAGCAGGTAAATTCTTCTGTTCTCACCTGTCACACTGGAACGTACCATGTTCCATCTCCAGACATTCACTAGCTGTGCCCACCCCCCAAGCTCCATTTCACCAGAGTCAGGCATGTGCCTCTGGAGGACTGAAGATAACAGCAGCACTTGTGCACTTATCAGTGCGTATGAAACGCTGCAAAGTGCCTGAGTTCAGGATTCGGTCACACTGCCAAGGGTTAAGGCCTTTCTTCAAGGTCGTTCCCTTAGATACAGGAGCTCAGCAAAAGAAGCATCACTCGCCTTGCAATCAGGCAGCTTCAGAACAAAAGCATCAAAAACAACCTTCCATGTAAACAACAGCGGTCACTTTTGGATAATCATTCGGTTTTTCTTTAAATCTTGAACTTGGTTCATGGAGTGTGAGTTCTGAGAGACACCCATGTCACTGACTCACCTCAAACATCAAAAATTATGAACAATGTAAAGGATTCAGGGAAAACTGATCCCAACAGTTAAAAGCAGGAGACCTGCCTACAATTATGTGTATTTTTTCACTAGAAACAGTCATGTAGAAGAGGAAAAATAAAGCCAAGAGAACTAGGACAAGTAAATTTAATTAAAGACTTACCCTCTGGTATGCAGCTTAACTACACTGTTTGTATGAATCTCCATATATGCTTTCTCTACTGCCCATCCAACATATATGAAACATATTCAGCATGCTTTAAGTATATAGAAGTACTCCTACTAACTCCATTGGACTGAAACTTGGGGTGTTGAGAGAAAAACAAATGTACACAGTAAAATAAGGGATAGTAAGCATAATGCTGTCTTTTCTCATAACAAATGCCCTGTGAGTATCAGTAGCAATCAGGCCTGAGATCATCAGATGGGAATTGGACCCCCAGTTTAATGGCAGATGCTTGCAGTCAATCAGCAACCTTCCCATGGAGCAACCTGCTAAGATTTCATCTGATGCTTTTCTCATATTCACAGACAAAATGCAAAGTCAGTCTTGTGATTTTTATGGCTGAATATAAGTTCTCTGTTTTGCAGCCTTTAGTGTCGGACTCCTTCTTTTCCAGTCAGAATTTTCAATAGGCCCAGTCCTCACCGAGAATGCAGGCAAGACTCCCACTGTCTTCAATGCTAAAATATGATGTAATGCTGATAAAGCTTGAAAAAAAGCAAATTTATTTCCAGTTATAAAAAGAAATGTGCAGGGAAACTCCTTTAATTTTCCATTTCTGCTGGATAGACATGTAAGCTCTGTTTGACTCAACACACAGAAAGGCAAAAAAATTCTGCCACAGGATAATATTGTACATAAATTTCCTGTAAGCATTTGCATAAGGTCTTTCACATAATAGTCTCTAATATAGTTAGGAAAAGTCATAAATCTTTCATTTTCTGTCTGCTGGCTGAATTGTTCTCTCTTTTGTTCTTGTTGCTCTGAAATTTTTTAAAACGTAATGTTGTCTCATCTATCATACACTGATGGTGAGCCTAGTGAAGTTTGAATTTTGCTGTTTGTTTTTTTGAAATTTATCTGTAGTTTTTGACATTTCATAGGCATTGTCTCTTCACCTCTTCCAGTGATTGGGGTGAAAAATATAGGAATTATTCTGCTGTTGAGTTCAGCTGAAAGAAGGGAATGATTGCTTACATTACTTCCCAGTTTTCTCTAAAATGAAGATGTATTAAAGTAGGTGAAAATATTTGTGGGTAAGGGAAACATGCAAGGGCTGGCCGAATTTCTTTGAACTTCAGTCTGGTGGTGTTTTGAGATTAATGTTAAGGGTTAGATGAATTTCTGCATTATTCAAATAAGTTTGCCTGTCCTTAACATAGCTCTTGAAGCTGACAATTCAGTGTGATGACTGTCTAAAATTATTCCAGGATAAGAGAGATTAAATTTTTTGCAAAAGCAGACAAAAGAGTATGTGTTTCATGTTTGGAAATGTGATTTTTTTTCTAGAACAATTCCATTTGAAAGTAGGACACTACTTTTGCAAAAGATTAATTAGTTTATAATGAGAAAGATAACATCCCATGAGCCAAACTGATGTCAAGTGTTGCATTATAGATCCAAGAGTCACAACTTTGAGATAGAACAGATAATCCTGTGATATGAGAAAATAGAGCTGGAACAGATGTATGGCATGCTAAGGGAGTGCTCACAGCTATTTGTAAGCCAAAGAAATACATGTATTTGAACAGTTTCTTGCCTTTTTTTTTTCTGAATTTTCTTTGCTACTTTTTCAAAATCAACTCAATTTTGAAACAGTCCTTACCCCCTGCTTGATTGAACAGAAATAGAAGGTCTGGCATCAAGGTTTTGAAGACAGAGTTGTAGCTACAGTGATCAGATCTGGAGGATTGGTTTTAGAAATTTTAGTTTGGAAGGTGCAAACTGGAAAGCAACCAGGAAGAGAGTAGTTATTGAAGGGAAATTAAGAGTGGTGATGGCAGTATCATGTTTTATCAATGAGATCAGTGTGACCTTTTAATGGTCTTTTAAAACACAGACAATGTTCTGGATTTTTAATGGCACCTGCTTTCCACAGTATGATTGGAGGTAAAAATGTTTTTTTTGGTAAAGTGAAACACATTTCAGTTTTCATGGCAAGTTCTAGTGTTTATTTATTTTATAGAATGCAACATAAAAAATACAGGACCTGATCTGGGAAATATTTAGCCTTACAAGCAGGTTTACAAAAGTAACTGTGTCCAGTTCTCCTCTACATTTAGCTGTGCTGGAACTCAGACTACTCTGAATAAATTATTTTAAAAGGTGAACCTGGAAAATGTCTTCAAACTAAATATATTTTGGGTGTGAAAATGCAAAAGAAAGAAGCCACAGTTTCTATTCACAGAAAAAAAAAAAAAAAGAAGACAGAGTATTTACTCTTCAGAAAGCATTTTCATAGCTGTATTAGCAACATTTGGGACAACCACCACATGTCTAATATCTTGGGAAATATAAGCACGGTCTTCCTGCTTCTTATGCCAGAGGGAGTGACATAACAAGAACCTTCTACACAGCTTTCCATTTTAAGCCTAATTTCCATTTTCTTTGTTTATAGTTATGGTCACACACCCTGGCAGTCACAAAAATAGTAAAATCACATCAATCTGTAATTCAAAATACTTCTGTTTCAGGGTAGGTTGTTTCTAGCTCTCTCTGCCATTTTCAACCTCCCTAATACTTGCAGGGGCCAGTTATTTCATCTTCCCAGCCCCCTTTTTTCCCCCTCCACTCACATAACTAAGCCATGAACTCCAGCAAGCAAGGACAAGAAGGAAGTACCATCCAAACATCCCATCATCAGTACCAGTCATTTTAATGAAATAACAGGCTGTTGGATTGAATGCATCCTATGACAGCCTATCTAAGAATGCCTGTCTGCTCTCCAGAAGACTTGTGCTNGTTGCCCACAAAAGAACTTGGGCATAAAAAAAAAAAAAAAAAAAAAAAAAAAGAGGAAAAGACTTTCACCAGCCTAGGGGGTAGAAAGAGAAAAGAAAGGAGAGAATATTAGATAGAGCTCGCAAAAGAAAGGAGTTGCTTGAAGAGCTGAATAGATACAGAGAGAAATAAACCACCAAATGTGAATGAAAGGGACTTCAGTCTATGTCAGAGAAAGAAAAGGAGAAGGGGGAAGCACTGGCACCAAAAGAAAAGAGAGTGATAATGTGTGGTTGCACACAGGCTGAAAAAGCCTGAGAGGCCTGCAGCTCTTCCCAGGTTTTCTCAGCCTGTGTGCAACCACAATAATGGACAAAACCTCTGTACTATTTCTTAGCAAAGTACACCAGGAGCAACAGTCAAAGCTGTACAGGGTCTATACATAAACTTCTTAAATTATAGAAAAGAAATACTAGCCTTGCTTTGCATGGTGATAGGGAAAAATGTTAAGAGTTTTTGAATCTAGATTTTCACACCTCACTGCATAAAGCTAACAAACTTTATACTATGAACAACATTATAACACATGATTAAAAAGAAGGAGGAAAGGTTAAAAGGCAGCTGTTGCCATGTCAGAGTTAGAAAGATCATGTTAAGAAGGAAGTTGGAAATATCATTGTGCACAGGTTAGAGTTGTTCCAAAACATCCACCAAGGCTTCTGACCTGAGGACTAGAAGACTCCATGGGCTGGACCTCATGGAGTAGTTTCTCAGGCCTTTAGGCATCTATGGGCTACTGGAGAGATAAAAATAAAAATACAAAAGGACACCTACACTAGTATCTAACACAGTCCCCCCAGAATTTCCCTGAATCTTACCAGTGTGAACACCTGTCATCTGACTTTATCTCTGATTTCTTACACTCCTTAAGTGCTTACAGAACAAAATCAAACGATAGCATGACTTGAAATGTCATCTCTATGTAGATAATGCTTTTTCAAATACATCATAAAAGGGACTTAAAGGACAGCATCAATGTATTTTGGGGATACAAAAAGAAAGACATTTCACAGGACTGCAGAGCAGATGATTGTATAACCAGAAGTGACTGACTCATGCTAAAAAAGGAAAATTTAGGCTGCATGTTAGGAAAGCTTTTTGTCAGTGATGTTTCTGGATCTTTAAAATAGTCCTTGTTGAGAATAAATGCTGGCCTTGGGTGTCTAATTTCCTGAAGGAAGGGTGAGCTCTTCACTTGGTCTCTCTGCTCTTAGCTCTTTGAAAAGGTCCTTCCCTCTGGGCGAGGGAGAAGGCCTGCAAGGACCAAAACAGGGCAATGGCCAGGCAGAGATGGAGTGGGGAAAAGAGATACCATCCCTGAGCCACAGTAGGATTCCTGGCAGGGTTGTAGCTTGTGTTACTGAAAAAAATTTCCTTTACAAAAATGCTTTCCACTGAAAAATGTGACTTCAATAAAAACTCAGTAATTTCTGATATCACACATTCTCAATCTGCCTCTCATTGCCAAAGTTTTCTATGGTTGACACTATTGCCTGACTGTCCTAAAGTACTTAAGATGACTTAAAGCTATTTACACACGATAGTTTCTGGCTTCTATGCAGGTCTTTTCTTTAAATCTACCTTCATTGGGAAGGAAAGCTCCCATTGTGATTCAAGGATGTGTACTTCTGACCTCCAGACCATGCAAAATCATGGAATTCATGCTATAGGATACATAGGTAAATAATAGAGCTTTTATAGAGGGATGTCATATCAAGATGCTTCTGGAAAAACCTTGCAATATCCCATTGCCAGTTTATAGCAGCTGGGGGGAAATATCTACAAAAATATCATTCTTTTTTGCTCTGTTTCTTTTATTCTTTCTGAAATATCTGCCACTGGCTACTGTCACAGCTATTGAACTAAGTGGCCTTTTGACTCCTGCAGTCATATTCATCTAAGTCAGATAATTTAGAAATGTGCGGCTTTTGTCCTTTGTAGAGTATTGTCATTGGTTTTGATTCACTGTGATCTTGAGGTACAAACCCTTCCACTTAAAAGTTCTTAATGAAGACTTTGCTGTCCTGCCTTACTCTCCTTCACCTTGTTCCCATTACCAGTTTCTTATACTCTTAATTTCTGGGACAGTATTTTCCTTCTTCCAGCTGTTTTTGTCCATTCCAAAGGGCAATATAAATATTTAAAGGGGAAAGGGGGGAGAAAGCAATCTTCGATGACAGGGGAAAGGAAATTCTTATTTGCTGAGAGTTTAATAGATCCTTTAAAACACATTCAAACACTAAGACTATAGTGTTACACAGAAATAATGCAAATGTATGTGTGTGTATGTGTGTGTGTGTGTATGTGTAAATATAGATGTAAAAATGTCGCTGGGCCCATCTGCTGTGCTGGTAGCATTGTAAGCCACCTTTGCTTCAGAGTATTTGACAAGGAACATCAGATGGGAGTTGCTTTACTGTCCCAAGGTTTTTATTTTCTTCTGCTTCCTTGGGCCATGGAAATTTCACAAAGCTCTCAGGTCCTTCAGCAGTTAGTCAAATCTAGATTGAGCAGGCTGTTCAGTCACTAATTCACTAATGCCAACAGTGAAGAGTTGTTAATAGGTACACTTGTCCACTACTCTTGTTGATTCACTAGTAGTGTCAAACTAAGATGAAAGATCAGAAGCTGTTGCCACCTCCCNCTCTCTCAATATGAAGCTATTCCCTTTTTCCAGTCATTACATGCCCTTGCAAAAACTCCCCATCTTTCTTGTAGGCTCTTTTCAGCTACTGGGAGGCAGCAATTAGGTCACATTAATCCGTACCAGCCCTTCTTCAGCAGGTCCTGTTGTGGGAGAAACAGCAGAAACAGGCACAGAGAACAAGTGGCAGAAGAACCTCTGAGCCTGACAAGCACAGCAGCTCTGCTTTCAATTTACCCCAACCTTCCCCTATAAGCCATTGTAAATATGAGGGCGGGGGAGATGTTACACCGCCTTTGCAGCTCTCCTTGCATGTGAAGCAGCAGCCTCCAGCAAAGAGCAAGCAGGCAGCCAAGAGCTCTTTGTACTTCAGGCACTCTCATTTAATCTGCTATTGCATGAGAGCTGACTTCCTGAGCTCACTGAAATCATTCTACATATAATGCATTCCTAAACTTTCCAGAGAGCTGTAGCCTCTTCACTATTATCACATTTTCTGTTTCTTGCTGTCTTTAGGAAAGGGGAAGAATGAAATAAAACTATGCCCGCCTACAGGCTAGAAGCCAACTGACTTTCAATCATTTTAATAGTCAATTACAGTCAAGAATATTTGGTTTTCCCCTTCTCACATAAAGATTTGCCCTGCCACAAATCATTCACTGTGGACATAAAGAAATTGTACACACAACTCCCAGCCTAGCAATTAATGTCACATAGTAAGCCATCTATAGCCTTTTCTTAAATGAATATTCAGATAACAGAGAAAAAGCGAGCTCTTTTAGTACATCTTCGGGTCTGTTTCAGGGCTTATGAGATAGATTATGTGTAGAGAGGCTTAAGAATTGAATATGAACCAGTTGCCACATAAATAACGAAATCAGACTTCAGCTTTTGTAAACAAAACCATATCAGTGGATTCTGCTTTGATTTTGTTGTAATTGGTTTGAAAAAACACTCTGTAGCTGCTAAGCATCTGGCAGCAGAACTGAAATATACTGATGTTAATAATGAAGTAAACCACTCACTGCCAGATCCTGATAAAGTATACTGTATCTCACTCCAGTGGAGTCACTTTAGGAACAAGGTGCTATTTAAACATAATAAGAGTCTAAGCATCTTGTCCAAAGTATTTAAAAGTTGTATTCATAGTTGCCAATCCCCAGAAAATCTCAGGTAAAAAAGATTTGCATAGTAAAAACCAAGTTTATGCATAAATAAATTGTGTTCTGGCAGATGTGAAGAAGGAAAGAAGTCCCTCCATGAGAAGCTTTCTTTCAAATCCAAATTACAGGTCTCATTAAAATAACCCTTGAACCCCCATCTGAAAAAAATAGTAAATAAAATTGTTCAGCACTTACTGATATTTGCTTTGATAAGTGGTGCTGGGATTTGCTTGCACTTTATTTTTATGGTGTCTTTTTTAATAACATGAAGAACTAATCAAATCTCCCTACTTCGAGGGATACCTCTATTCCTCAGACTTCTGCTTCCTTTGGAAGCTTCAACAATAACCAATGAGTACCACTTACGTGCAGAAAAACTAATAGAACTAGCTATATCCTGGTGAGTAAAAGTGTCATTTGAATTCATCTTGATAATTTCCAGTGGTATGCAAATAGCAACAAGCATTATGATGATTCATGCGGAAGAAGTTACCAGCTGAACACTACTCTGGACAAATTTTTCCTAAATATAAGTATTATGATTAAAGGTTCTGAACAGCAGAAATATGAAGACATTTAGTTTCTGGTTCTGTAGTGAATAGTCCCTTAAGAATATTGCAAATACACATATGCATCAATACAAACACCTGATGTGATGAGACGCATCTAGCAATGTAAAGATAAGCCTTTATTCATTATCTTATTTCCTTATGGCACTGCTGGCCTCAATCTAGCTGAGGTTAAAGATATGTGCAATTTTCAGCACATCTATAGCTCCATTGTAGCTCTTTGAGGGCAAATTACAACTTGTAGTTATTTTTCCTCTTGTACTGTAAATAGTATTACAGCAATGTGAAAGCAAAGGATTTATACACCAGGTTTGTGTGTTTCTTGTTTTAGTTTACCATACTATTAAATACCAGCACTGAGGGCTCTTTCTTCCATTTTCCCTGCAGTTGATGCCTGTGAGATTTTGAATGAGCATTGATGGTGGTATGAAGTAGTTAGCACACTGTAAATTGAAGTGCCAGCTGTATTTAACAGCAACATCCTTGTATAGATAGGACTCCAGTGGCTCTTTGAAGAGGCAGATATGTTCAATATCTGTGATTTGAAAATCTA
The DNA here is from genome assembly GCA_013400175.1 of Phainopepla nitens. Lineage (NCBI taxonomy): Eukaryota > Metazoa > Chordata > Aves > Passeriformes > Bombycillidae > Phainopepla > Phainopepla nitens. Next base: position 298,287 of record VXBQ01014761.1, on the reverse strand, counting down.
TTAAAATATGGAGTGAGAAAATGTTACCACCCAACAGAATGCCCTGCCCGTTGGTCGGAGACCAGAAGGCACAATCTGAATGCCAGTGTCAAATGAGACTGAGATGTTGACCAACTGGAGAGTAATTTTCATCTTTGAACCATAATAATTTCCTAACAGTAACACATATGCTAGGCCTTCTTGAAAGTATCTGTTCTCCTGACTTCTTTTAGTTGTTTAACATGCTCAGCGATAGAGTGGTCATGTAAACAATATTGTAGAGATACTAGTATATGCAAATTTCATCAATATGAAATGTCAGCATTTTCAGAGACAGAATCTGGTGCACTTAGACCTCATCTTATTAGGAAATCTATGTTGTATGTTTTGAATCATAGCCTGCACCCACAGTTCAGATTCTCCCTATGCTGTTGCATAATCTGGTTTCAAGCAATTTGGAAGTATTTTAGGAAGATCCCAGCATAAAATGTGGCTGTCAAATGGTAGGATTTTCATCAGGTTTCTGTCAATAGGGTTTGTGTTTTCTGCTGTTGAAATGCCAGAATAACAGGGCTGACCATATGAGATGTCAGAATATCAGGCGAGTTGAACTAAGCAGAGACTAAAGGGAGAATTTCAAATAAAACAGAAGGTCAGGCAAGGTCTTGATAGCTATGACCCTTTTGTCTCCAGACTTTTCAGAATAGAAATGTGATAAGACATTATTAGTCAGTGTTAGTAAAATACAGGGTGTGATTACCTGCATATTGGCTAATGTAACATGAAGTGAGGAAGTCAAAATTGGAAAACTACACTCCTTTCTGAGTAGCAAAGTGGTAGCTAATGTTTGAAGATTGTGCATGGTAAGTCCAACAATTTGTCAATAGGGCAGGTCTTGACATTGACAGCAACTGTTAACAGACGGACAGGGAAAGTCAGAAACCTACTAAGGGAAACTATGAGATAGATCATATATGCATTGTATTCCACTGAGAAACTAAACTTGAATTACAGGAGAAATTACAGTAAGAAAGCATTCAACTGCAACTGCCAGTTATGATATTATTACTGCTGAATCATATTTCAAGTTATGCTCAAGGTCAGAAAAGCCCTAAGAATTAATACCCACACTACTTACAAGCTCAAGTTTAAGGGAGATCAATAATGGACATATTTAAAAGAGGTGACACTATTTCATAGCCTAGAGGTAATTCTTTGAGTTTAAGGTTTGCTGAGTACCATTCCTCAAGACTTCTGAGCAGTAGTTGAAAAAATAAGCTAGATTTAACTAGATTTAAATGGGCTATTTTAGGCCATTTTACTGGAGAACCAGTGAGCTGTGCCATGTTAGCAGGTAGAAGTCAGCTGCAGGACAGTATCACATTTTACCTTTTTCTTTAGTTTTCACTGTAGGCTCTCAAGGGAAGATCGTACATGCCCCAATCACAATGAAAATCCTCTATCTCTGCAATGAGAAAGATTAATATTGTCTACAAGATCCATTGAAGGATGAGATATCCTCATGCTTTGCAACAAACAATAAGCAATATCACAGCATGGTAATTACATCTCTGACATAAGTGTCAGGTTTTGAGCTCTTGCATGCTTTCTCTAATCTACACATCACAACACATTGTTGAGTATTAATGCATGTGGCATTAACATGTGGTCTAATTACATGGATCTTAAACAGTGATTTAGAGGAGACACCAGTAATCCCTGCTTTATCTGTGGCCTCTTGCTGACAATCCACTCAGAGCCCTCTACAGGGCTTATAGAGCATTTGTGGTAACCCAGAAAAATCCCAGGAAAATCTCAACGTGTTCGTTTTATTAAAATAAATCACAGGAATACGGACAGGGAGAGACTTGAAAATAAACAAAATACCAGGATGGCCCGCATTCTTTTAAATTGTATGTAAATTATTGTGTTAAATTATTTTTCCCATATGAAAGAGGTAGCACTCACCATCTAACTCACTTACTAACTGCATAAGTAATAGGGCTAGTTTAACCTTGACCATGAATTTCCTTTGGAAACTGGTTGCTGATATGTTTGAAGTTCTTTTGTTCCTCTCTGAATGGCTCTGGAGAGAGAGTATTTCCAACTTAATGAGATGATCAGTCCTTTCAGTTTATTCTAACTTATTTTATAAACAGAGAATACAGGAAGATTTAGACTGATCAGGGATTGTACCAAGTAAGAGGACACCATTTGCATGCAAAAGGAGTCTTATGTTTTGAGCTCTTGTCTTGAGTCTACTTATTCCTCAAGAGTATTGTCCTGACAGATGAAGGGAAAAGAGACACTCCTGAATAGTTCCTTGAAAGTGGGTAAAAAAAGGTTGAAGGGAACTATACTTGTAACTATTTCACAGTGGGCATGTATGACCACCTATGCTTTAGGGATTTTCAGCCCATGGTCAGGTGCTTCTGAGTGGTCCAACAAAGGCAACTAAAAATCCCAAGTCTGTTCTCAGTCAGTTTGAATTCACTCTTCAGGGATCTTCACTTCCATGAGAAAATATTGATGAGCCAAAAACTGGACTACACTTGTCAACTACTGGGCTAGGTATTATTCTCAATGTACAGCTAGGTCAGTCAATCAAAACCTTCTGTTAAGAGAAAAATGGCCTCACCGGGACTCTGTAGCATAGATGGCATGTTAATATTAATCAGTAACGGCTGTCTGAACTTCCTGGAAAATAAATCTAACCTGATTAGCCTAAGCTCTATCCCTCATGACCTCATCAAACGTATTATCAAATGTAGCCTGAAATATTTCTATATGATGAAGACATGCAAATGTCTGCTGTAGCTCTGCACAGCTTTTTCCACTTTGAGGGCAGATTTAAAGGCTCTTCTTTGAATTGTTCCCAATGTCTCTGTACCTTCTCTAAAAACTGCTTACCAGCTCAAAACTGAGAGTTTTCTTGATGGTTCTTTGGGCTTCTCAAGCTACAACAACAGAGGTAAAGGCTTTGACACTGCTCTTTGTCTTCAAAGCCTTGTCTATCTCTGCTGGTTGAGGATAGATAAACCACACCTAGAGCTCTGCCGTGGGAGTCATTACAAAGCCACCCACTTCCTCTGTGCAATGTGGTGAATCATTCTTGTAAAGTGCTAGTCAGAATTTCAGAAACTGATCAGTGGTTGCATTTTTATGGCAATAACTCACCTTTGATCTAATGAAAACAGCATTATTTTCAGATCTCTTTGGTTCTCACCTTTAGTCGTTATGGAATAATTATTTCTTGCTTAAAGTCCAATAGGACTGACTTAAAATAAAGAAAAAGAAACAGCAATCTCAGGTTGGCCTGAGAGAAGCTTATATACTTCTTGATACTGCTAAACTGTATCTATAAGATTTTGTTCAGAATGTCTCTCTGAAATATCTGGTATAAAGCATTTCCCTAAATCTCTGATCTGATCCCACTGGACCTCCATCTCCTTATTGAGGGCGGAACACTGCCTGATCCTTCTAAAGCATCTTTTGCATGTCTTATACATTTACTTATATTTTAAAGAAAAAAAAGCTCATGTTGCCAGAAGATATAGCCCTCAAAAAGAAAGAGTGTTAGTCTCTCTCTTTCTACATACTGAGTTTTTCTGAAATGAAAAAAAAAATTGCAGGATCTTTGATGGACAGTAAGAGATTCTACTTGGCTTAATTTCATTATTTAGTATAAAGTCCATTTTGTATTCAGAAAGGGGAGGAAGCTAACTCTGAATAGGTAGAAATGAGAGATGGGAAGAAAATTAGGTGTTTGTAAGGGAACATGAACCTTCTCAGACAAATATTTAATGACTTAAAAATATTGTTTTGAACAAAACTTTAGCTTATAAAATCCACTTGTGAGAGATGGGTGAACTGAAAAATTTCTCCAATCGACCAAAACTAGCACTGCATTATTCAGACATAAATTATGAGTTTTCATTTTACACAAATTGTCTGGATGATTCCAGATTTACAGTAGAGCCCAGTTCTAGAAAAATGGTTAAGAAGCAGTGAAATTGCTACAAGCTATAGGACAGGCTGACAGTAGTGTGCAGCTAAATTTAAAACATCATCAGAATTCTGCCTCAGTTTTCTGCTAAATATTGCCAGTCCACAGGGATGAAAATAAGACAGGACTAGTGGAACTGTCAGGCTTTCTAATATCAATTTACTGCCAGGAACTGTAAGCAGAAGAAGGGAGACCACAGGCAAAACAAGTGTATCCCTGCTGTGGATACTCTGGCCCACTGGCAGCAGCTGCTGAAATTGGTCCTTGTTTTCTCTGCCTGGAACAAAGAGCAAAGATCAAAGTTTATTTGAAGTCAGCTCCTTTTCCATTTGCTCTTCCACCTGCTCCCTCTGCTGGTAAAGGCCACTTAAAGAAAGGAAAATGAGCGTTTAAAAGGAAGACAAAATGGTGGGCTTACCCTTTACATTTTGACAGTTAACTGAGAACTGAATATTAATAACCCATCTTTTACAATACTTCATGTCATCTTGTTTTCGTTGTCTTTACAGGGAGGGGTTGTCTCTTGTAGTTATACTGGAATTCTTTCAAACCTTTTCATAAAACAAAACATCCTGTTGTCCTTTTTAGGTTTAAAAGTTTCCAGAACAAAAATAGTGTAAACCAGTTTCTGACTTCAGTGATGGTTTTCATGTGTTGAATTTTGTCCTCTTTTCCATCATGTTCTTAAAGCACATCATGGAAAATTACCATCATTTGTTTTTATATATCATAGCTGAATCTTCCAGGGTTTTTTAAGGATGAAATTCTCTCTGTTTAAAATCTTAAAACCAAATCAAGTTATTTGGTGCATAGGAACAGTAACTCTTTTCTAAAGGTGAATTTTCACAGTACAGCTGTCACAAAATGTATCAGTCCCACTTGCCCCTTTCTCTCCAACACACTCTTTATTGCATGTCTCATTCCCTCCTTTGCTCTGGCTCTGGCATTCCTCCAGATGGAGACTGAGCTAATTCATCTCCCTAAACAAGCAAGAATTTTGTTTTGGGTTTTGCTAGCTTCATTTTATCCCATTTTAATGAGGTAGATGAGCTGAGCACAAGGTCAGAAGACAGTCAGATTCAGCTCCAGCGTAGGGGTAGTGTCATGCAATGAACCATTAGATCTGCTCTAGAAATACTGTGCAACTTTCATGCCAAAATCTGGTGGAAAGAGACAGTAAACATTGCTGGTGGAAAAAACTCGTTCAAGACTCTCTTCATGTGAGCAACTGGTCCTTTAATAGGCTTGGATGACACGTAAAACCCAGAAATATTTTGATTGAAGCTAGTTGCCAGTAACATTAGCTAATGAGAAACCTGACAAAAGGCAAAAAGATCTCTTGCCCTCCCTCACTAGCTCCTTCTCCTAGAGTTTTTCAGGCTATATGTCAGGCTACACGTTAAAGGTTCACTACTGTTGTTACAGTGCTCTCCCTAATCACCAGCTAACACCACAGCGCTCCTTTTTATGCATTCCCTCTGAAAGATCACAATTCTCAAGCTCTTTCTCCCTGATCCTCCCCCAGTTTCATTTTGTCTCAATTGTACTCTTTCCGGTGCTGTTTCTGAAGTCTGTGATGCTTCTTTTCACAAGGAGGTTCTATTTTCAGCTTCCCTTTTTCTCAGTGACCAACCGTGCATGCTTACTTTATTTAACGCTTTTTTACCTCAGTGACATCTTCAGATATTTTGTCAAAGTCATCTTTGTCATGAAGTAATAAGAGAGGGTCAGATGCTCCTTGTTCAGCTATCTCGATTACAAGGGTCTGAATAGCAGACTCTCTTTTTTTGTGCTGGATTGTGGAAATAAGGAATGTCCTTTTGGTACTCTTAACAGGGAAGGCTAGTGCTGCAGAAAAGAATTTGATAGGTGAGAGATTAATAACATACAATTCAGCTGTAGGGATTTGTATGGATTTTAGGACACAGAGAAGGCAGGCCTTGAGCTCTGCAGTAACTGCTTTGTATCAATTACTATGCACTTACTGAGCATCATGTTAATCTTCAACACAATAACTGGGTGGGCATGGAGGATACTGGACAGTTTTATGTAAAGCAAAGAACAGAACATCAGGAGACTGCTTTTAAAATTCACTTTCTGCAGACGTTATATCAACTAAATGTTCTTACACAGCAAACATAAAAGGACATGAGAGCAATCAAAGTTAATTCTCTTTTACATTTAAAAAAAAAGACTCATGGAAAATATTTCCTATGTGGAATAGAAAGCTGTCTGGAAAAACGATTTTGTACTAAGAGGAGCCTTGTACAGGATGTGCCTTATTATGGCTAAAACTGTCATCCCACATGTTCCCACCTGTGTTAGACACATCCGTGATTTTGTGATAATAGACATCAATCAGTCAATTTTAAACAGGCCTCTAAATTTACATTGGTTTTCTATCTCTTTTGTTTATAAATAAATGTCCATATCCTTACATGGAACCAGAACAGTTACTGAATTATAGGGATGCATAAGGGAAAGTGTTACTCTATCGTCTAATTTTAGGTTTTTTTCCATAGATTTGGGGGAGTTTTTTTAGAATTCCCAATTGGCTATATATCTTCATTTCTTCAGCATCAGCAGATGTTGATGGTATTGAGTTTCTTTACCCTAAATCTTCTTCTGTCTTTAGATTTCCTGTGTGAACGTCTTACAGTGTATATGCTACCTCTGTCTCCATTAATTCAGTAAAGATGGGAATTGTTTTCTGTTTTTACCTGAGCAGTTTCCCCATATTCTGTCACTATGTGTTTATAATTTCGGCCTTCTTGTTGATCCAGCTGCACTATTTGCTGTACACACCATACAGCAACTCCTAATTGTTAGATGTTTCCTGATGTTGAATTCATGGTGATCAGGAAGATGAAAGGATGAACCTACCAAAATTATGACCATCTGAGAAGCGATTAAACAGGAAACTCCCCTGCATTGTGATTGAAAGGAAGTGAGTGGGTGTCAGCCTAGTGGGTTGTTCCACATGAATCAAGCTATAATGGGTCGGTTTTTCAGGTGCCTTAAAGGAGGACTCAGATTCATCCTTTAAGTCCCTTGTCTGTTGACAATTTAGAGGAAAGTAAGCTCACACTTATGCATTCCCAGCCATCCAGTAGAAGATGCCTTAAGTGTGACGCAAATTGATGAAAAAAGCAAGGGATTTTTCGTGGTCCTTAATATTTCTGCTGCCCTACTGCAGACTCTGCTTATCAACTGCCCTTTCCTTCCTCTAATTGTCTGATGCAACGGCTTCTTATCCTAAATTTCTTTTGTAGATCATCTCTTTCAAGCCTACAGTCTATAGCTGACCTATTTCTCCTTTTTCAATCTTGGGTGGAGAATATTTTTTTTCAGTAATTTTTTGAGGTCTTAAATGATACAGCAATTTTTTCCTACCTCTGAGATTTACCTTTATAGTAATTTTTTGCCCTCTTACAATGCAGGATCAGATTGATTAATTTGGCTTTGTGAATTATCTTAACAGCCAATCTTTAAGGCTTTCCCTGACAAATTGTCTCTCATTTAAAACAAAACGTGCCTTTTAAAATATCACAGCAATCTGAACAAGCCCCATGGAGCACATTTGTGTAGGATAGATCTCCTTATCTTATTCTTGAATGATTGTCATCAGCATGGTTGAATACAAGATGTAACCATAAAAACTTAGGTGTGAAGAGAGAATCCATAAACAATCCAAAGACTGCTGGAAATGAATACATCATTAATAATGGTTAGCTGTTCAGGTCAGTCTATCCTGACCCAAGTATCATATGCAATGACTTATGGACTATTCCTTTTATACATCATCACTGGGTTTAATGGCTCCATTTCTTTGCCTTTCAAGCACCTTCTTTAAACACAGCAATTATTTTTATGAGTTACAAAGAGAAGAGATAGCAAACCAAATAAAACATGAAATAAAACACATGTTGACTATGTTGTCAATATCAAATGGATCTACACATTTAGACTGACATAGAGCAAAGACTTGCCACTAAAATTCAGACTGTAAAGCTGGACATAATTTCTTTTCATATCTCCTTCATTAGCAATGAATACAGGAACCTAACTGCAGCTTGCATAGTCTAGTCAAATGAAAAGAATGCATATTTGGTTTTATTTAGCATTCTACATGTTTAAATGCTACAGCTTTAAAATGAGGTGCTCTTCTCTACTGTTCTTAAGCATCATCTAATTATATGTAATTTTTGAAAAAGAGTATTTCTTTCACTGTGTATAAAAAGCATACACATTGTGAAATCACTCTCCCTCTGAAGGACAGATGGAGAGAACCTAAATACCAGGATAAATTCCAGAGGTTCCGACATCAAAAGTCAGTGCACTGCATTATAAACAGGGCATATACAATGGAATTGTGATCAGGATGAGACATATGTTGGCAGATGATTCCCAGTTAAAACAACAAGCCTACAGTATAAAAAGAAGAAAAAGAAAAAAAAAATATTTGCCATGGCTCACTTTGGCTTCACACTTGGAGAAATATCCAAAGCATGCTAGTCAAATTCTGTTGTCATATGGTAAGAATAGGTGTGTTCTTATGAAAATGGCCTACATCCAGGTAGGCCCCAGTAGACAGTGATTTATAGCCTAAATTTTACCTGAGTGTGAGCTGGATATTTTCGTAAAAGCAGTCAACTCATGTCTTTGAAGGCAGGATTTCCCAGGCTATATAGAGAAGAACTGGTTCTACTGGTTCCTGTGGCTGGTGCTCTCAGGTCCACCACACCCATTCCAGGCTCTCTGCACCTCTGAAACATACAAACAGAGATTTTATCTGCTGAAATATTTTCAAAACCACTGGATTTTGGTCCTTCGAGTGGCTGGTTTTTATTACTGGGAAAGTAAGATTATTTGGACAGCTATTGCTATCTGCAGAAATGTTCACAATCTCAAAACGACCTAATCTTTTTTTAGTGCAGTGCTTGCTTGCTCTGAAAATACGGATACAATTTCAAAGCATAATATTCATCTCAAATTTTAAAATTCGGCCTGGAATCACTGAGCAAAAGTAGTGCACTAAAGGATTTGGTCACAGCCTGCCAAATTTTGTTACACAAAGTACAAATTCACTTAAAACACATTTTCATACAGGCTGTCTTGATCAGTCTTGTTGATTCATTGTATGAACTTTTATTCCTCATCAACTGCTGATATAACCCAAGTGAGATTTGATATGATAGGTTATAAATGCATTTAAAAATATTTACTATAAAAGGCAAATCATCATCAAGTGGTTACTGATAAAAACTGCACATTTCAGAACCTGTGGGGGAGTGCTGAATTATAATAAAGAGAGAACATCAAGAGAGTGACATGAATTATTTGGTACCCAGCTTCAAGTAAATAAAATGTGTTTCAGCGCAGACATCTTAAGGGATGTAGGTCCTTAAAAAGGCACATAGGCCTGTTACAGAAGGTGGGACCATAGTATGGAAGGTAATGACTGGAAAATTACCTGCTGAAAGTAAAACTAAACAAAAAAAATTCTCTGTAGCATGATGCCGTAGCTAATGGAGTTAGCACTGGTGTAATCATTGGTACACTCTACCAAAATGCTTTCTATCCAAAATATGCTCTTGAGAAAAATGTCAAATAGTCACTTTGGAAGAGAAGCAGATGATTAAAGAAAGAGAGCATGACTTACAGTGAGAGAAGGAGAAAAGCTCACTGATGCAGAGGTACATGGGTGATTTGATTGCTGTCTTTGAAAAACATACACTAGAAGGCAGCTCTTACATCTGATAAATGAAATGTAAGATGATCTGATGTTGGAAGTCACAGCTAGAAATAAAATGAAAATGTCTTGGGATAAGAAAAATCAGTACCAGAACATCTAAGAAAGAATTGCAAGAGATGTGTCACTGGAAATTTTCAAAGGAAATATGCTCTTGGATTTGAAGCAAGAATTAATTACAAGACTTGTAGCCTTTTGTGGCACTGGGAATCAGTAGCACAATATTGTGTCTTACAGTATTCTCTCCTGTGTTTAAAATCTGTGATGTTGTTTGTAGATGGATCTACTCACAAAGTGATAAACATTTTGAATAGCATGATAAATACATCACCAAGTAATTCATTGAAATAAAAAGTAAGAGGTCTCTAACCACTTTTCTGCACTCACCATTAATTCTCTATGAACTTGAGCATATTGAAAAGTACTGTGAAAACAGGTTTATAAAATTATGACAATACATCTTAAATTACTCATCAATCACTGTGAATATTACTGAAATATAAAATAATTCATACACAGAAAGATTCTTAAATATTTGTCTTCTAATGAAATACTATCCCATAAAAGTATCCTACATAATGCACCAGTGACATTAACCTATGTTTACTCAAAACTTAAAAAGATTAAGCAATAGCTTAGACAGCAAGGTTATGGTCACAGTATGAGAACCCAAACAACATAAATTCAGCCAGTTAAGCTTGTCATAAAGACCACAGAGATGATGGAAAAGATTATATAGTAAAATAAATCTATGGCTTGGTCTGATTAATATTTTTGACACTGTGTTCTGTTGAAAAATGAGGCTTTGCTGAAATGAAGTTTTTTGTGTGATCTTTTATATTTGTTATGAACCTGGCATATAGGCAGGCAGCTCTTGCAAAGGTGAAGATTTGGCAGCCTTGGAAACCTTGATCACAGTGTACTGTATCTATAAAAGAAGCCAAAAATTTGATAGAAGGTGACTCTTCTCAACTGAATACAAATTCAGGCCTTATCGACAAAACAAATGTATTCATGTCAATATACTCTCTATCTCCCTTCATTTTTATATACTACAAAAATGGGAAAAGAGAAATCACATTAATAACTCTGAGTCTTTTAATTTGAATGCAACATTGTATAAAGTGTTAGAAAATATTTAAAAGAAAAAATAATTAAAGCCTTGAATGCAAATGCAAAATGGGATAATCCTGGCTTTATTAAATAAAGATTGTGTCAGACTGTAATCATTTTGGGTAAGATAATTGACCTTTTACACAGGGACAATGTGATAGGTTGAATTTTCATACACGTTAGGGCAGCACTTATTATAGTGCCAAGGCAAATTATTACTGAAGTGAAAATTATGAGGATCACTGCAAGAGCTGATTAGGTCGATAAGGTGCTGACTAGCAGAGATTTCAATGTATGAAAAGAGAAGTTCTCAATATAGAGACAGCAATCTGTTGACACTCCCTCACAGAACAGTACTGAGACTTGTCCTACACTCCTTAATAATTTTTGGGTTAAGAACAGGAGGCAGAAATGGTAGGGGTTGAGCAGCATAAGGTCACGCACACATGGGTTTTTAACCCAGACAGAACTTTGCAGAGGATCTGCCTGAACATCCTTATAATAAGCTCACAAAAGTAGAAAAAAGAAAAGACTTTCATTCTCAAAAGACCAGGTTTAACTTGTATGTACACTAGAACAGTTTGTGTTTTACACAAAGGAAGTCCAGTGGCTAGGTGAGCTGGCACAGAGGAATGAATTTATAAACAACCTGCCTCCTGCCCACAGAAACTTTGTTGTCTGGATCCTTCCTTCTAGTTGTGATTTCAGTCCACTGGGTGCTTTCTGTCTTGCCAAACCTCTGTGTGGTTGTCTCTTGGAACATAAGAAGAAGGTACAGAGCTCTAGCCTTGGCTCTGCTCCCTGCTCCTTAGAAAGCAGCCTCTCCACTCCTCTGCTGCTCTGCGCAGCTTTTTTTGACTTTTCTTCTGCTCGCCACACCCTGCCTTCATGGAAAGTGTCTCTCCTCCAGGTGTTTGCTTGAAGCTAAGAACAGTCTCCTTCTCTCCACAAGGCCCGTGTTATTCAGTTCTTTGTTTCTTAAAGGAACATAAAAGAGCAGCACATACTGCTTGAAAATACCATCCATCACAGGGAATAAAGAGGAAGAAAAAGATCTTGGTGTATCGGTTATTGGAGAGTGGCTGTTGGCAACCATTTTGCAGCAGCTTTGAAATGCAGTATTAGGACACATTGATTCAAGTATTTCTAGTAGAGCTAGAATAGATTAAAATGGAATAGTTGCAGAGTAAGGAAGACCAAAAGACTTTTAAAAGATAGTTGTACATAAGAAAGGAAAAAACTGAATAAGGATCTTGTCATAAAATCAAAGAACTTCAGGTCAAAAATGAGGAAAAAAGTCCTAGTATGTTTCTAAGGCATAATATTAAGTGATCTTGCAAACAACAGCAGCGAGGGTGAGAAGCGATGATGTCTTAAAAACTGAACTTTTATAAACATCATTTTATAAAGACTATATGATGAGAAGAGTAAATTTCTGGAAATGGGAAATTAGGATCTCTTGAGTACGCAATATATCTGTATCTCCAAAAATCACTGACTTGAGAAGCTGTCTCACTATTTGTCTATTCTATTCCTAGACAGTAAAAAATCCACCTTTTGCCTTCCCCTGGTGTCTTGTAGAGATCAGAAAGTTGTGTGTTGTTCTCATGTACTCAGCAATAAATCAGGCAGATTTAGAGTGAAAGATGAACATTTAAGTAAGGAGAGATTGGCAGGGACCATTAACTTGGGTTTCTTGTTATTCTCTTTTTTGAGGGCCATTCACTGCATTCCAAGACACTCTAGAAGTTTTGTTTAGGAGCTACTCTGCTATTGCAGGATCATAGCCCAGGGATGAAAATGTTGTTTTTTTTTCTGCAGTACACGGTAGCTGTGAATTACTCAAAGTCTTACATTTGTCAGAAGGTTTTGAGAAGTGTCTGTGCTATGCTATATTTACAGAGTGTGACTGCTGTGGAGTTTTATAAAATATACATATGCTCTATGGCTACTACAGTTGTAGATGATTGTATGACCATGAAATACTTGTTCATGGGTGATATTCTGATTTGGGAACAAGGATGCTTACACGAAGAGAAAAACTAGAGGAACTTCTATACTGGCAAGAAAAAACGTGCTGGTAAGGCTTCCTCATTGGAATTTGAATCAGTGTGATTTCCAAACTATGGGGTATATAAAGAATCAAATGAACTTAATAGTCCTTTTTTCTGCATGTTTAAATCTAAACAGAAATTTCATATCTGTGGTTCTGTCTGGAGCGACAATTGCTTTAAATTCATCTCTCAGCTAAAACAGAGACGTAGCAATAAACCAGAGAATGTAAGTCAGAAAGAAGGAGAGTGCTGGAGCCAGAAGCACTTATATTTGGTGTCACATTGGAAGAGAAAAAACCCCCATATTTTTACTACAGTATTTTAAAAAGAATTAGGACCATCTGCTATTCTCAGGACATCAATTATTAAAACTTATGGAAAATTGAAAGCGAAATAGCTAATAGATCCTAAATTGTTACAAATCTTATTCATGCTTTTTCCTCTTACCCTGTCTGATGCAAACAGCCGATCAGCATGCAGCAAAAAATCAAGCAAGTTTCATCAGAATTATAATGAGTTTAAGGATAAAATTGCAGTTCTTGAAAATAGGCTGAAAGATCTGAAAAATTACTTCAGTACAATTTTGTAGTAATAGGCCCACTTGTTCACAAAGTTGCATCTGTTTATCCAGATATATGTTTTGAAATTTAATTAAACTCTTGCAAAAATCCCATGTGGGTATTCCTGATTAGGTTTTAATCTAACACAAGTTAATCAGAATTAAGGCAGTTCCTTGCAGGGTTTGAGGTTTTCAGTCATGTTGTGCAAAGGAATTTGCATCACTGTCACTAAATTAAACCACAGATTGTGGTTCGGTTGGTGCAACATTTATGTAGGGAAAAGCTCTCATTTTATTGATCAGCCTGAACTGCCAATTGTAGATCCAAGTCCAAGACTTAGTAAAAATGTAGGCATGCTGAAACAGTGGTCCAGGCCTATGTATTTTTAAAAATTCATGAAGTCATTCCCTCTGCTAAGCACTCCTGTGTATTTTTTCAAACTCCCTTAGTGAAAAATGTGATTCAGTTTAGACCAAATCTATGGATAACTGTAGTTTAAACAAATGCTATAGTATTGTGTAACGAGTCGGAAAGTACATATGAAGTGCTTGTACAACCATGCCATTTAAACTAATGGGATGCTGTACATTGCATGGAGACCAGGCTAACAAATCTGACTGCAGGATTTTCACAAATTACCATGCTAATAAATTTGTATTAACCAAGTTTCACCTAGTAAAAAACAATATACAAACAAAACCATATAATCTTTGTAAATTGTTATCTTTGTACTATGGTACACATTCACTTCTTAGAGGAAAAAGAAACTGCTCAGGGTTTATGAACTACTGATATTCATCCATGGATAATTCCAGAAACAGATTGTTGGCATTTTAGAGGGATTTATGTATACTATTATTCAGTATCTTTTGAGTCTGTGCCACTCATGACAACCAAAACTCTAAATGTAGTCAGTCACAGAAAATATATCATATTGCTGTTTGTAGCAGATGAAAAGATAAAACGTGCAAAAAGACATCATTTACAGGTAAAGAATTACAAGTGTGGTTTTAAATCAAGCAGTTAATCAAAATAACTATAAGCTACCACAGAAAACAGGAATAAATTATCAGATACTACAATATTATGAAGCATGAACTTAAAATTAGATGGAATAGAATATTATCCTGTCCTAAGATATATTCTCACAACTGCATATGACTGAGCAGTAGCTGATGACAGCCAGATGGCACCATCCAAAAAGCCCTTCTCAAAGTAACAGCCAAGGTTAAAAATGGTACTGCACTAGAAGCCAAAAGTTAAAAAATATTACTCATGAACAGTCATAATTTGAAACTTAGACATTCAGTATATACTGCAGTTATAACTATGCATATAGAAGTAATATTTCCTCTTGAGTTACCTGTGGTCAACTGAGGTTTTACTTCCTCTTTGTAATACATTTAGTATTGTAGCCAGATATTTCTTATGCCTGAGCAACCAACTTACTGGTATTTGCTGTGGAGGATTTCTGTTTGGCAGTAGAGTGATGTAACTATCCTTTTGAACCAGGCTCCTCCCAGAAATACTTAAAGCCAGTGGCCTTTAAGTGCTTAAGTTCTGCACAATATACTAGATGCCTATTTTTATTACCAAACAGTAATAAATGACATAAATATTGTGATGTTTATATTTATAATATTATAATATAAATAAATAAATACCCTTCTAAATTTGTCCTTAAGAGTAGTCTATTCTGTAGGTATACTCCTTTGATTAACCAGGATCAGGGCTTGGTTTTCTTTAAACAAAATCTCAACTTGAAATATGTTGTTCTCTCAGTTGACAGAATGCCTTCTTCATCATTCATTTCTTGCAAAAGATTCTGAAATTATTTTCTGCTGTATGATACCCCCCACCTTTGGCAGTGCTTCACTGAACTGGCTGGAGCTCTCTGTTGCAAATATGAAGATATTGTGGTGTGGGGATGAAGTCTACCATTGACTGTCTAGAAACACTGTTCTCCTACTCTGAAAAATATCTCATGCTCATTTCATCTGATACATGTAGTGATTTTCTATACAGGGCTCATTTGCTATTGCTTTCAGAAAAGGAAAAGCAAAGCAGAACAGCTGCAACAAAACCAAAAGCTTCCTGAGGAAAACTTGATGCTAATTTTGATTATGGACTTTCATTCATCTTGAATGCATGAATTGCTGGCTCCATCATCTCCAACCACAAGTGTTACAACAGCCTTACATCACCATCTCATAGTTTCAGTATCTTGAGCTGTAGCTGAAGTTAGTTCCTGATGCTTTCTAATTGCTTGTGATTTGCATTACATGTCAGCATCGTAAGGTAAACTGATGAAATCATGTCACTCCAAAGAGCATAACCACTGAAAATGTGGAACTGGATTACAAAAGGATCAGACACATTCACAGGGCAAGGAACATGTTATCTGAATGTAAATTTGGCACAGAAAGCTCCTAAGTGGTTTATAGTCAGAAGGCAGAGGATTGTCACAAGCGGAAGGTCTCTCTTTACTATATACTTTACTTATATCCCTATAATTTTCCTTTTCTTAGATTTCCACTATTAGGTGACAGCGGCTGCTCCCAAGCACTCTTCCCCTTTCCATTAGAGAGCCTTGTTAAAACAGAAATTTATTTGGGCATTATTTTTGCATAATGTGACCTGAGGTTTCCTTGGAGACCTGAGAGCTTATCAGGGCTATCAGTCTTCAGAAACGGTGTGTCCTTTGTATTTTCTTTTCACTTTCAATAGCTATTTCTTTTTGCTACATTTTTCTATTCTTCAGCATTGCTTGCTGCATCAAAAGAAGAATGACCAGCAGAGTGAGGGAAGTGACTCTCCCCCTCTACTCTGCTTTCATGAGACTCTACCTGGAGTTCTGCATTCAGCTCTAGGGTCCCCAGCACACGAATGACATGAATGTGCTGGAGCAATTCCAGAGGAGGGGCAGGAAGACATTCAGGGGGGCTGGAGCACCTCTCCTATGGAGACAGGCTGAGAGAGTTGGGGTTGTTCAGAAGAAAAGGCTCCAGGGAGATTTTTCCTTGTGCCTGTATCACATCACCAACACCCAGCAAAGAGGCTACAGGTGGAGGGGACAGCTTATGCATGGTATTACAGCATGTTCCAGCTGCCTCCACTATTTTGCTACAGTCAAAGAGGTCACTAATCTCACCTTACAGCTGGTGGCAAAGCAGCCCAGTACATGCCATTTGCAGTACAAAAATATGCCTTAAACGTGTGCTAGATAAAGTCTCTGTTTCATAGCAAGTCTGAGTATTCCTACTTGGGGTGTGAAGTACTACTTATATTCTTCTTTCTTCCTTTCCTTTTTATCAGCTACAACTGTGTGATATGAAATTAATCTTATTTTCAACATCCATAACATCTTTGTCTCCAGGCACGTTTCAGTCTTCTTTCTGTACCTCTCTCCATAAGAAGCCTACTGGATTGTTGTCTCTCTTCCTGCTGGTTTCTTTTGCTGCCTCTATTCCTTTGGCTTGAGCTGGCAGCTGTTGTTGATTACTCCCTTGCAATTTTTTAGGTGAACTGGACATGTGTCCCATATACTTTTCCTTTAATAATGGATCATTTAATGCTTTAGAGGGAAAATGTGAGTAAGCCTCTTAATACTGAAAATCAGGGCTTTTGGGGAGGTAAAAGGTGTGTATCTTTCTATAACAGTCAGCAAACACCTACTTCTGGCACCTCAGCCAGCTCTCTAGGCAGCCAGACTTCATACTTTTCCGATTACTTTTCCCCAGGAAGAGAGAAGAAGTAAGTACATTGCTTTTTGCTGCCATTCACCATATCTTCAGGCTCTGTTTCTGTACCTGCTGGAAACCCTTCCCTCCTGCAGCCTGAGCCTTTCCTCCCTGGGTGCCAGGCAAGAAACTAGGCAAGGTGAAGAGGAGGCAGAGCAGGAAGGGAAGGACATGCACAGGTTGGGCAGCCACAGGATGCTCTGCAGCAACGACCTGACCTCAGCCAGCAGCACTGACAGAGAGGGAGCACCCAGTACAAACACTGGGGATCTGACAGGCAGAGGAAGGAGGAAAACAAACATTTCTCCTGCCCCCAGAGGGGCCCGAGTGCCGTCCCAGCCAGGGCCAATGTGGATATCTGTATCTAGCTACATGCTCTCCCTTCCTCTCTTCCATGGGCAAGCCTGTCTGCTAAGCCCCCTTTCCTTCCTGCCTCATGATGGTTTTATTTCTGGTGTGCAAGTCTGTCCCACCCAGGATGAGCCCTCAACTGCAACAAGCCTAGTCTAAGAAAACAGTTTTCCTTACTGGAATTTTTAAGAAGTGTGGGGTAGAACAGTATTAGTGAACATTACTAGAATGCAGTGTAAATTCTCGAACAAAAACTATAATTGGGCCTTAAGCCATGTAAGTATCAGTATAAATTCTTACTTAACGCCTTTGGAATCCACTTGTAGTGCCTCTTAACTGCTGCTCCAAACAGGACAGATTAAAGATAATTAGGATAAGGCAGGATAATTAGATATAATGTGATCACCATCAAAAATTCTGTAAGAATTTACAGCTGTGTAATCCCAGTTGATTTCAATAAGACGGAACAGGATTTTATATCGATG
This sequence comes from Phainopepla nitens, assembly GCA_013400175.1. Taxonomy (NCBI): domain Eukaryota; kingdom Metazoa; phylum Chordata; class Aves; order Passeriformes; family Bombycillidae; genus Phainopepla; species Phainopepla nitens. Next base: position 280,247 of record VXBQ01014761.1, on the reverse strand, counting down.
CAAAATTGACATCTAAGTCTTCAGTGCTCCATATATCACAAATATGCTTACAAATGCCAATTCTTTCTGCTGCCTTATATAAGCATTAATAGATGATATGCATAAGCCTAATTCAAGAGGCTAGCGGAACATACGAGATGTAAAAAATGGTTATTTTCACCAAGAGTCAAGTCTGAGTTGCCAAATTTGAGCTAAGTATTTTTTGCTTAGCCATGGTGATGTCCAGCATCATTTTCCACAGAAAAACTCCCCTGAGAATATATGTATTTGGTATCTATATGTCATGACACTGTTGAAAATGCACTTCACAAATACCTGGAAAATAACGACTGGAACTGCTACTGAGTTATAAGTCTCTTGATGCTGGAATGTTCCTGCTACTTAACTTTTGGAATCTGGAAATATAAATGTGAGATCAAGTAAATTGCTCTTACTGATACATTTAGAAAGGTGATGCATCTTTTCTGAATTTATTCATTCATTGTCACAGCCCAATAGGAATATTGATTTTTCCTGTTACAGAAATTAGATCTGTTGGGTAAGTCAGTCAAAATCAGAATTACTTTTTGGTCAATGATTACTTCATAAAGACTTATTGTAAGGAAAATGTATCTAAGTAGTCAGAGAAAAAAAAAAGATGAGAGAGGAAAGCTTGAATCTAGATCCATCTAGGAGCCAGCTGACAGTGTTCTCACAGTGGTCAAGAGCATTGTCTTCCCTTGAAACAGCAGTTATCATTAGGTGCAAGGGTCATCCATTTTGTTGAAATGATAGTGGAGATCTTAATTACCAAATTAGAGGACAAAAACAAATAGAGAAAATTAGGATGTTCTTACCCTTTCCTGCCCCAGATCAAGTTTTTTTTGTTGTTGGTCAATGCAAAAATAAACTAAACTCCCTGTTCTAACTTTTGACAAATAGTTCGGATTTGCAGTCTGTGTGATCCATTGCTTTTCAGGTGATATTACTACAAAAATCTGCCTTAAGAATCCAAAGATATAAAACCATCATGGAAGAATTTTCCCCGTTATTGTATTCATTGCCAAGGTCAAGGAAGGCAGGAAAAGTTCTGGACAATTATTTATGGTGAAACATAATATCAGAGGATGCCTTTCATTTATTCAAAGTGTCACTGTAAATAGTTGTAAAACCAGAGTAATTTGATGTTGTGAGAAGTATCAGGCATGATTTTTTTCAAAATTCACTTCGCACAAAAGGGTCATCCTGAAAATGGAAGTTTCAATTGTGAGCGTATTATCTGAGGCTACTGTGGTCAATGATTCTGAATAAATCAAAACATCATCCAGTGTTCTCAGGTTCTTTATTACATACATTTTCAGAGAGCAGGTACACAAAATAGTATTATTCTTTTCCAGTCCCCTAGCTCTTGTGGCAAATCAACTAAGTTGTTTTAATTTCACCTACATGTGGAACTTACAGAGAATAGCCTGTATTCAAAGGCTGTTTTCATTCTGTGGTTCATACAGACATCACAGGAGGGATGCCTGAAAAAAGGATGGAAGCTATATTTTTTCCTTGTGTAGCTCTACTATATAATACCACTACCCTGGATCTAAAGACAAACTGGTGTTTATCACTGAAGAAAAGGAAACCGAGGGAGACTTCAAGTGGCAGTTGTAAAATATGGGATGGAAGATGGGTTCCCAACATGTACTGAAACAGAAGTGTAAAATTAATAAATAATGAGATGGCTTGGTTCAAGTTACAGATGCAGTTCAATGCACAGTCCAGGACTTTCTCTTCAGAAACACCAGTTGCTGAGGTTCCTCTTCCAGGATGGTGCAGACCAAGTGCTGTGCTTTCTCCCCCAGTACTGCTTCTTGCTTTGCAGCCTATTCTCAGTGAGAAAGGACCTGTTACCTGATGAAATGGTCTTGCACCATGCTTCTAGTTTGCTCACAAGTGTGGTCATCCCAAGTATGTCTTATAAACAAAAGAAGGTTACAGCTTGATCTCACTCTTCCTGAGTGGAAACGCTCATGATGGGAGACACAGCAGCTAAGGGCAGAAGCCGAGCTGATGTTACCCTCAAGAACCATGATTCATACCTGGCCTCGTATGCCATTATGACAAGGTTGCATAATACTATCTCTCTTACAACAAGCCCTGCTGTCATAATGCCAGCCATATGCTTCTTTGTAAGAGGTGTTTCCCCCTCACGCAGACAGTAGACTACACCTGCCTTTTGAGTGTCAGTTGTAACATGTGTCTGGGATTGTCTGGTTTTAATATGCGATACAGAGACATCAATAACCAGAAATAAGTTCCTAAGTAGTATCATTTTCCAATCTAAGTAATTAGTGCTGAATGATTTGGATTGCCAGGCCTATACTTCACCAATAAATTTATTTCAGGTCTATCTTGTAGATAAGCTGGACATAGTATTGAACTGCTATTACAGACTTCAAAAATAAAGGATTCTCTAAGGGAAACTTACTTATTGTCAAACTTTCCAGCAACAGTTTTTTGGGGACAGATTTTTTTACTCTTTGAACTTCCTTTCAGACAAAGTGGGAATATTTTTCTAGGCAATGTTTCCGCCCACAAATTTTCTAGCAGCAAACACATCAGCAGTAGAATCCTCAAAGCCCTGGCCAGAGTGTATTGCCTTGGATTCTGGCAAGTTTATTTAAAGTGATTTTCCTCAAGCTTCATTGGCCCAGCATGAAAAAAAATGCAGAATTCAAATCTGGGATGCAAATGACACAAAACACCTTCAGTTTTGAAAAGTGTCTGTGGCTAAATTCATTCTGATTTTTTTTAAAAAAAGACTTTTTAGTCCTTTTGCCTAGATTTAAATATAAAGGGTTTGACCATTCCTGGAAGAAAATGCCTGCAATTCCTCTTCATATAAATACTGCTCCATGTGTCAGATGCAGACACTGCTGCTGTATCTCAGCACCTGGAGCTAGCGTGTCCTTTTTCAGCAAGAACAGCTCCAGCACATGTGCAGTTTCTGCACACAGCAAATGGCACCTGGCATGTGAGACAGACTCACTGTCTCTTGGTTCTGGGACTTATGGCCAAGTTCTGAAATCTATGGCATTCTGCTTGGATTTTCACTGCTGTCAACAATAACACACTTTGGCCAGAATGTTTTTAGGGTCACTGTCTGCTTGTTATTAGATCTTTTTCTCTGTTGTTTTGTTCATGCTGATCTGTTGAATTGAATGAAATTGTCATGCTGTAGTACTGTGGATTTGATAATCAAAGTACAGAATACCTCCTACTCTGTTTTTCATCTTTATACTGTTTATATACCATTGGCTTCTTAGCGGTTTCTCTACACTTTCACTGAAGTGAGAGAAGGATCAAATCCTTAGACTGAATACAAACTTCTGCTGGTTCATATATAACCCTCAACTCTCTGATATTGAGGTAAGTGACAACTCTTCAAACACTTCTTGCTGTCAGGTTGATTCTGCCTTCAGACTGCTCGATACCTCATTCCCCAAAGGGCCTCACATGGTTGATGGTATCTTGCACAAACAGCTCAGTCTTCCCACTGCCCTCCAGGGAATGCTGAGAGATCAATAGAAATACCCCATTTTCAGAATGACAAAAATGCTTCAGACACTTTTCTTTCTTTTTTTTTTTTTTAAAGTCTGAATCATAAATCTCAAGTCCAGGTACATGTGTTGGCTGCATCCCAGCCTTATTTTAGAATGTATGTAACCTATTGATCTAGACACTATCCTTCCCAATCATTGATTTCCCAATGGATGTGGGAAGGGAATATGACTGTAATAGACTACAACTGGAGCATTCCAACACAGCCAAGTCTCCACTGTGGAAAATTAGAGCATCAGGACTCCAGCACATACTCTGTCACACTTCTGATGTTTAGTCTACATACAGGCAAGTCTCTTTATTTCCCTATGTGTTAGTTTGAAAGCAAAAACCAGTGAAACTCCAAGTCAGAAATGCAATTTAATAGAAAAAGGTAAAGTACATGCAATAATACAATAGAAAACAAGTTAAAGTACATGCA